>JAJAGP010001386.1:93817-198603 GCA_025084515.1 Ancistrus triradiatus
ATTAACATTAGCCAATGTGAGAGAGGCCTTCAATTGCTTAGAAGTTACCCTGGGGTCCTTTGTGACCTCGCCAACTATTACATGCCTTGGTTTTGGAGTGATCTTTGTTGGTCGACCACTCCTGGGGAGGGTAACAATGGTCTTGAATTTCCTCCATTTGTACACAATCTGTCTGACTGTGGATTGGTGGAGTCCAAACTCTTTAGAGATGGTTTTGTAACCTTTTCCAGCCTGATGAGCATCAACAGCTCTTTTTCTGAGATCCTCAGAAATCTCCTTTGTTCGTGTCATGATACACTTCCACAAACATGTGTTATGAAGAGCAGACTTTGATAGATCCCTGTTCTTTAACTAAAACAGGGTGCCCACTCACACCTGATTGTCATCCCATTGATTGAAAACACCTGACTCTAATTTTCCTTTCAAATTAACTGCTAATTGTAGAGGTTCACATACTTTTACCACTCACTAATATGTAATATTGGATCATTTTCCTCAATAAATAAATGACCAAGTATAATATTTTTGTCTCATTTGTTTAACTGGGTTCTCTTTATCTACTTTTAGGACTTGTGTGAAAATCTGATGATGTTTTTGGTCATATTTATGCAGAAATATAGAATATTTCTAAAGGGTTCACAAACTTTCAAGCACCACTGTATGTGGTGTGTGTGGGGAAAGCAAGCACACACACAAAAAAAGGGAAAAAATAAAGCTGCATCTGGATGGCCGGTAGCTGGGATCGAACCCTGACCGCTGGTGTGAGGGTCAGGCGCACAAGCGAGGCACCATGTGGCCGTTAGGGCTAAACGCGGAACCAGGGAGCTTTTAAAGGCGAACACAAGCGCCGTACGGCAACGGACTCAAAATCAAGAACGATATATGAATACGTTAATAATAAAGAGAAGTGGCACATACAAAATAATGCTACTAGCAACGCTATAAAGCACTGTGGCGAGCGAGTAGATAAAAAAGAACGTGGCTCGCTCGGAGGCGCCGACTCAGTAGTCAGAGTTGTCTCTGACATTGATCAGCGAATCAAAGACCAATACAAAAACAGCAATACTGGGCACGGTACAACACCCGATCGCTAAGGTTAAATTCACGAATACCGAGTACAATAAGTGAACGAGTAGAAGATCGAAATACGGTAGAAGCTCGCTTGTGACGCGATCGCGGGGTAAAGAACAATATCCAATCGCTAACTGAAGCGCATGCGTGCTGGTTATTGGCATACCAGTCCCTGCTCATTTACCATTCCGTCGCTGCCCTCCAGCATCGGGCCGCGGAACTGCATGGTCCCTGATAGATACAAGGGTCACAGCGCAACAATGCTGTGATGCCTGAAATGGAGGCTTCATATGACACTGCTCATAATGCAGATCTGTGGATCTGGTCTGGTTGCAGACCAGGGGTGTCCCCATGTGACTAATTTGTATATTTCAGCAAGTAGAAGGTTTGTTCACCAAAAAGAGCAAAATATATGGTCATAAACGTGTCTTTTGAAGTGAAATTAAGGACATTTAAGGGCACAGTTAACCCTTGTCGCTTGCCATTTCGAAACAGATTGCATGGTACAAAGATGGCACACGCATCAGACATGGAGGCCGTTATCAGATGGAGGTTCTTCAGGATGGCAGGGCTAGTCTGCGTCTTCCTGTGGTGCTAGCAGAAGACGAAGGAGTCTACACTGCTTTGGCTAGTAACATGAAGAGCAACTCCGTCAGCTCTGGAAAACTATACGTGGAGTCTACAGCACCCACTCAGCCATACTTTCCTCAGGCTGAGGCAATGAGGAGAGTCCAGTAAGTTCTTCAGCTTCTTACCTGGGATTATTGCAGCGTATATGAACCATTCTACCAAATTAGTTCAAATCATATTTAAATATATATATATATATATTTATCATTTTATAGAGGGGCAGAATGTTGGTTTTTTTTGGCTAACAGTGGTTAGCACTGTGGCCACGCAACTCCAGAGATCCCTGGTTCGATTCCACCCCTGGTGGAATTTGTTTGTTCTCCTCTTTTTTTTGTGGGTTTTCTCCAGTTGTTGTGGTTTCCTTCCACATTCTAAAGAAATGCTTAACTTTATCCTTGTTTAGGTCTGAATCCCCGATGTCTGCACGCTCCGTTAGCTTCTCACCCGGACGCTCCCCTGCACGATCTGTTAGCCGTTCTCCTGGCCGCTCACCTGCTCGGAGGCTGGATGAGACAGATGAGTCCCAGCTGGAAAGGCTTTACAAGCCTGTGTTCGTCATGAAACCGTCATCCTTCAGGTGCTCTGAAGGGCAAACTGCAAGATTTGATCTGAAAGTTGTTGGACGACCCATGCCAGACACTTTCTGGTTCCACAATGGTAAGAGATTTACCAGGGCTCAACAGTAATTATTGTTTGATAGTGTAATAGGGGTGTAATGATGCATCATGAGACGATGCACCACGACACAAAAATGAGGCGGTGTCTCTCGTCAGGTGGGACAATGGATTGTCTAATTGGATTATGTGTTCTTGATTTTGCTGTCACATGATGCAATTTCAGTTTTGAACAGTAGATGGAGCAGTCACAGTCAGACACATATCCCTAATTTCTTTTAATTGCAGAGGACTAAAGTGTTTTTTTTGTAAAGAAAAGTACACTATTTTGAATTGTTATTCTTCAGAAATAAAAAGGAAAGTTTTCCACTGGTTATTTAATCTATGATGAAGCTACAGTAAGATAAAGTAAGACAATGCCTTTATTGTCATTGTACAATTATACGATGAAATTAGGATTACTCTAGAATAGTGCAAATCTACTCAAAAAAAGAGTCACACAGACAGATTCAAGATTAATATTGCACTGATGGAATAAAAATAAATATTGAATACAAGAAATATTGTATAGAGATATTACACTGAAAGAATAGGGCATTTTGTTTACAATTTTAAACCTAATATTTCTAATAATTTATTTTAATTCCAAGGGATTAAAGTTGTATTTGTTAAAAAAAACTTATGCAAGAAAATGTGAATTGTTTTTATTGTTTACACTACAGAAATAAAAAAGGAATTTTGTCGTTTGTCAAATGTAAAATCAATAATTGTGAGAAAATTGAATCTGGAACTCAGTATTGTGAATCAAATTGAATCACAAGCAGAGTGTATCGTTACACCCCTATAGTGTAAGCAGAATATGGGTTTGCATCCCAAACCTTAACTCCCAATGGCTCAAGTGCTAACATTGAATCATGATTAAAAAGCAATAAATAAACCAGTCCCATGATGCTAATGATTGGTAGTCTTTAACAAATGGTTGATTGTGTTTAATAAAGGTCAACAAGTGGTGAATGACTATACCCACAAGATTGTGGTGAAGGAAGATGGAACTCAGTCAATGATTGTGGTTCCTGCCATGCCTCATGATTCTGGAGAGTGGATGGTGGTCGCTCAGAACAGAGCTGGAAAAACTACTGTTTCAATGACTCTCACTGTAGAAGGTAAGTTGATATTTCCCACCTTATTCGACAGGAGTGTTTATTTTTCAGAACTATTGAGACATTGACTACACTGCTTATCTAACTCATTATGTAATCTAAACTGTTCTGCAATTTACAGCGAAGGAAAACTTGGTTAGACCACAGTTCATCGAGAAGCTAAAGAATGTCAGTGTCAAAGAGGGAACTTTGGTTGAATTGGCTGTCAAAGCCATTGGAAACCCTCTCCCTGACATTGTCTGGCTTAAAAACAGTGACATAATCTCTCCTCACAAGTACCCCAACATAAAGTAAGTCTGCATTCAAATGTTATATTTAGACAAAGAATCAGAAACCTGCAGTTTTTTTAATTAGAGTAATTGTATATGTGATAACGTTAAAATGCTACCATTTTTCAGGATTGAGGGAACCAAGGGAGATGCGCATTTCAAGATTCCCCAAACCACCGGTTCTGATAGCGCATGGTACACCGCCACAGCCATTAACAAAGCTGGCCGAGATACCACTCGCTGCAGAGTCAATATTGAGGTGGAATATGCTGAACCTGAACCGGAGAAACGACTCATTATCCCTAAAGGAACTTACAAAGCTAAGGAAATTGCTGCACCAGAGTTGGAACCGCTGCATCTCCGCTATGGTCAGGATCAATGGGAAGAGGGTGACCTGTATGACAAGGAGAAGCAGCAGAAACCTCACTTCAAAAAGAAACTGACATCTGTCCGACTCAAGCGTTTTGGGCCCGTGCACTTTGAATGCAGACTCACCCCGATTGGTGACCCCAATATGGTTGTTGAGTGGTTGCACGATGGAAAGCCGTTGGAAGCTGCCAACAGGCTGCGCATGATCAATGAGTTTGGCTACTGCAGTCTTGACTATGAAGTTGCTTATTCCAGAGACAGTGGCGTCATCACTTGCAGAGCCACCAACAAATTTGGTGTTGACCAGACCTCTGCCACTTTAATTGTGAAAGATGAGAAGAGTCTCGTTGAGGAAAGCCAATTGCCAGAGGGTAGGAGGGGACAGAGAATAGAAGAAATAGAGCGCATTGCTCATGAGGGAGCTCCTGCTGGAGTGACTGGAGATGAAATTTCAGAGAAAACCAAACCAGAGATTGTCTTGGTTCCAGAGCCCATCAGGGTGCTTGAGGGAGAAACTGCAAAATTCCGTTGCAGAGTGACTGGCTACCCAACCCCAAAAGTCAACTGGTACTTGAACGGACACCTCATTCGCAAGAGCAAAAGATTCCGACTTCAGTATGATGGCATTCACTACCTCGAGGTTGTAGACTGCAAGTCCTATGATTCTGGTGATGTCAGAGTGCTGGCTGAGAATCCTGAGGGTACTGCTGAGCACACGGTGAAGCTGGAGATCAAACAGAAGGAGGATTTTAGGGCAGTCTTGCGACGTGCCCCTGAGATGAAGGCTCCAGAAGTACCTGGACCTGAGCATGGCAGAGTGTCTTTTGATGTTGTGAAGGTGGATAAACCTGTGGAGACCTCACAAGCTAAAGAAGTTGTTAAACTGAGAAGAGCCGAGAGAGTCATTCACGAGAAGGCTACCGAAGAGTCGGAGGAATTGAGGAGCAAATTCAAACGCAGAACCGAAGAGGGTTACTATGAGGCCATCTCTTCGGTGGAGTTTAAATCTCGGAGGAAGGACGAGTCCTATGAAGAAATGCTGAGGAAAAGGAAAGAGGAGCTTCTTCACTGGACCAAGGAGCTGACCGAGGCTGAGAAGAAGAAACTGGAAGAAGAAGGAAAAATTACCATTCCTACTATCAGGCCTGAGAAAATAACTCTGTCTCCCAGCATGGAGGCACCCAAGATCCTGGAAAGGATTCAGAGCCAGACCGTCGCTCTGGGTGATGAAGTACGCTTCCGTTGTAGAGTCGTTGGGAAACCAGATCCAGAGTGCCAGTGGTTCAAGAATGGCATCCTGATGGAGAAATCCGACCGGATTTACTGGTACTGGCCCGAGGACCATGTCTGTGAGCTGGTTGTTAGAGACGTCTCAGCAGAGGACTCGGCTAGCATTATGGTAAAAGCCATTAATGTTGCAGGAGAGACTTCAAGTCATGCTTTCTTGCTGGTGCAAGGTATGTTTCAATGAGTGCTTCAGTTTTATGATATGTTAAAGCTATGCAATGGAGCCTCGGCTCTCGTCATTCCAGAAGGCGAAATATCGAGCACCGAAATATACGAGTACTGAGCTAATTTTTTCCCATAAGGAATAATGAACCTTGAATAAATCTATTCCACACCCCCAGAAAATCCACCCTGTATAAGGCATTATATATATTAATGGAGTTATATTTTACAGGTGCTTACTGATTTACTATGGGGATATGTTCCGACAAATCCATAAAAGCTTAAGGGTATCATGATCCTATTAGTTTAATGTAGTCTATACTGTGTCATAGCTTAGCCTATTACATATTAACACTTATATTAACACTTACATTAACCTACAATTGGCCAAAATCATTAACACAAAGCTTTTTTTATAGCAAAGCATAGATAAATCTCATGTAAATTGGTGAGTAATGGATTGAAAGTGAAAAGCAAAACATTTATTGGTGAACTCAGGGTGCTAGCTGACAATGCTAACTGCAGCCTGAAAGCCAAGAGGATTCAGTTCTTGATTTCCCTTTGGTTGGCTGTCCATACTAACCATTTTAGGACCCGTGGAGACTTATTTGAACTAAGAATACAGTACTGTAGATGTAAAACCGAAGAAAAACACCGAGTACCGAGCAAATGACGAGAACCGAGACAAATTTTTGTAGTCAAAATGCGTAGAGACCCGAATTTGATGGGTCGAGAACCGAGGTACCACTGTATTAAGGAAAATACTGATCTTTTCTTTTCTGTCATTTGTTTTTCAGCTAAGCAAGTTGTAAACTTTACACAGCAGATAGAGGATGTCTATGCTAAAGAGAAGGACACAATGGTGACCTTTGAATGTGAGACGAATGAGCCTTTTATCAAGGTCAAATGGCTGAAGAACAATGCCGAAATTTTCTCCGGGGACAAGTACAGGATGCACTCTGACAGAAAAGTGCATTTCCTGTCCGTGCTGATTATCGACATGGATGATGATGCTGAGTACACCTGTGCTGTTGTTGAAGATGACCATATTAGTACATCTGCTAGACTTCATGTTGAAGGTGTGCACAGTACTTTCTTTTTGCTTTTCCTGAACAGGGTTGCGGGGTTATAGGACTCCATGCAGAACACCGGCGCAAGTATAATGGCCTATTCCAGCGTTTCCCAGCCTTTTTGAGCCACGGCACATATTTCACATTAAAAAAATGACAAGGCACACCACCAAATAGAAATGTCACAAAATGTATATTTTTTGAAATATAATGAAAAACCTAGTCTCAGTTTACACAAGTTACTTACTCGGTGTGAAACCTGGGCCAGTTTAGTTGTTCAGTTGAACACAAAGCTGATATCTTACTGCCCTCTAGTGGAAGAGAATGTAATTGTTCTGCCTGTCACTACATGTCGCTCGCTTAGAGTACCAATCAGGTGAAGTTGGATAATCTTCCACGGCACATCTGATGATTTCTCACGGCACACTTATGTGCGGCGGCACAGTGGTTGGGAAACACTGGCCTATTCACACCTAGTACGTTTTTTTCGCACGCAAAAAAAAACGGATGTGATTTTTAACATAGTGGGACCTTCACACCAAGTGTTTTTCATTTAAACACTCCCTGTCTGCTTTTCCTGTCTTTAATGTCCCTTCTCTTAACGTGTCACAGAGATTTCGCTGTGTCTTTTTCACATCGTTAACTTAAAAAACAAAGACATGAGCGAAGAGTGCAGGAAGCTATAGCTTGTGTTTTTTGTGGGCATGAACAGACCAGAATGAAGTTAGATACACAAGAAAATGGTTCCATACAGTCACTGTGAGGTTTTTAACCATCATTCTCCAGCCTTTCAGATATATTCTTTAATACCCATGTTTTTATTAGGGGTGGGTATTGGAAAGGACTCCACGATACGATACTCATCACCATACATGGGTCACGATACGATTATATCACAATCCATTGCGACACGATGCATATTGCAATATTTCACATAGTTCACTCTAAATACAAAAAGAGCTGAAATACTTAACGTTGTACGATCAGAGTCGTCTTAATACATCACATCACACTGATAATTCAGTTGAGTCAAAAGACTATACTGGTGCAACATCTATGGGAGTGTAGATCATAACTTACACCCCATACAAAGTGTTTTTTTACTTTAAACAAAAACAACAATGCTATTTTCAGCTGAAACTCGATGTAATATGTCACAAAAATAAATATTGCAATATATATTTTTTAGCACAGGCCTAGTTTTTGTAGTCAGCCTGTTGCTTGTTCTATAAGCTGTTGTGCTCTCCTACTAGCAGGATGAGCTGTTCTCCCTGACAATGGAGCTCTGATTGGTCAGCCTGTTTTCATCCGAACAATCTGCGAATAAAAATTTTATTCGGTGTCACAGTCCGTCAGTTTCGGACTTGGTGTGAAGGGCGGCGTTGATATACCTGTTCTTTTTCAAAACTTGACGTGCTTGTTAGATGGTTATGCCGTCTGAGCGCTTGCACAATAATGTGTTTTTGTTTCTAGTGATGACATCATTGACATGAACAAAGCAATGCTGTGTATTCAGTAGAGTGCGATAAAGGTGCCTTCAGCCATTCAGGTGTCTTCAGTCATTATTTTGTGTAGAAAGCACAAAATGGAGATTAGAGCGACAAGTACAGTGGTGCTTGAACGTTTGTGAACCCTTTAGAATTTTCTATATTTCTGCATAAATATGACCTAAAACATCATCAGATTTTCACACAAGTCCTAAAAGTAGATAAAGAGAACCCAGTTAAACAAATGAGACAAATATAGTATACTTGGCCATTTATTTATTGAGGAAAACAATCCAATATTACATATTAGTGAGTGGCAAAAGTATGTGAACCTTTGCTTTCAGTATCTGGTGTGACCCCCTGTGCAGCAATAACTGCTAACTAAACGTTCTTCCTGTAACTGTTTGATCAGTCCTGCACACTTGGAGGAATTTTAGCCATTCCTCCGTACAGAAACAGCTTCAGCTCTGGGATGTTTTGTGGGTTTTCCTCACATTAGCTCGCTCACTTCAGGTCCTTCCACAACAACATTTCCATTGGATTAAGGTCAGGACTTGTGGGACTTGGCCATTCCAAAACATGACTTTATTTCTTCTGTAACCATTCTTTGGTTAGAACGACTTCTGTGCTTAGGGTCGTTGTCTTGCTGCATGACCCACCTTCTCTTGAGATTCAGTTCATGGACCAAGATGGTCCTGACATTTTCCTTTAGAATTCTCTGATTCAGCATCATTGTTTCCATCAGTGATGCAAGCCGTCCTGCCCATATGCAGCAAAACAGTCCCAAAACCATGATACTACTCACCACCAATGTTTCACAGATGGCATAAGGTTCTTATGCTGGAATGCAGTGTTTCCTTTCTCCAAACAAAACGCTTTTCTTTTAAGCCAAAAAGTTCTATTTTGGTCTCATCCATCCACAAAACATTCTTCCAATAGCCTTCTGGCTTGTTCACGTGATCTTTAGCAAACTGCAGACCAGCAGCAATGTTCTTTTTGGAGAGCAGTGGCTTTCTCCTCTTTCATGCCATGATACACATCCACAAACATGTATTGTGAAGAGCAGACTTTGATAGATCCCTGTTCTTTAAATAAAACAGGGTGCCCACTCACACCTGATTGTCATCCCATTGATTGAAAACACCTGACTCTAATTTCACCTTTAAATTAATTAACTACTAATCCTAGAGGTTCACATACTTTTGCCACTCACTAATATGTAATATTGGATCATTTTCCTCAGTAAATAAATGAGTAAGTATAATATATTTGTCTCATTTGTTTAACTGGGTTCTTTTTAATCTGCTGATGTATTAGGTTACATACATCCATATTTATGCAGAAATCTAGAAAGTTCTAAAGGGTTCACAAACTTTCAAGCACCACTGTATAATTGAAATTGAGGTTTTTAATTGAGCCAGTTAATCAATTCAACTCATACTGTACACTGTACACCCACTAGAGACAAACCTTGAGTGGCTTCAGCCTAGGGCTTGTCTGCTAGTGTGAACACAGAAAGGCAGGAGGTGCTGAAATGTAAAGCAGGCGTATTTACAGTGAATATAAAATCGATTTGTTTAATAACCAATGGGATATTGTGCAGGTGCGCCACTTGAAATTGTGAAGAATCTGGAGAGTATCGAGGTACCGGAGACATATGCTGGCGAGTTTGAGTGTGAACTATCTCGTGAGGATGCTGAAGGTACCTGGTACTTTGAGAACAAGGAGATCACCCCAAGCCTCAAGTATGTCATGTCGTCCCGCCGAGGTCGCCACACCCTGTGCGTGAAGGATGTGAAGAAAGAGGACCAAGGCAAATATATGTTTAAAGTGGGAGATCTGAAAACAAGTGCTTCCCTGAAGATGAAATGTGAGTTACTGAATGGATTGTTACTTGTCACTGAATAGCAGGTACTACCTACCAGAGCTTTAACTCGGTCTGTTCTCTTCTTACAGTGCGTCCCATCACACTGATGCAAGGTCTCTCCGATCTGACCGTCTGTGAGGGTGATATTGCCCAACTGGAGGTGCGGTTCTCCCAGGAAAATGTGGAGGGAACATGGATGAAAAATGGTCAACCCATTTCTTCCTCTGATAGGATTCACATTGTTATAGACAAACAAGTACACAAGCTCCTGCTTGAAAATGTCAGCAAAGATGATGCTGCAACGTACTCCTTCGTTGTTCCAGCTCATGCCATTTCTACTACTGGAAAACTGTCTGTTCAAAGTAAGGTTCTCAGGAAGTTCGAATTGTATTTACACAGTATTTTGTTTTTAATATTTTAAACAATGTCACACGGCTTAATGCTGTATTTTCCTTTGTCATTTGCAGCTATTGATATTATAATTCCGCTAAAGGATGTCAAAACAGTTGAAGGCACCAAAGCTGTGCTAGAAGCCAAAATCTCAGCCGCCGACGTCAGCACGGTGAAATGGTACCACAACGAAAAGCTACTTACAGTTAGCGAAAGGGTTCAGATTGTTGCAAAGGGCTCCAAACAACGCCTTGTACTGAACAGGACCTATGCTTCTGATGAAGGCCAATATAAACTCGTTGTTGGCAGAGTTGATACGTCCTGCAAACTTTCCGTTGAGAGTAAGTACTTCTTTGAGTTATACCCAAAGAATTAATGAAGAGCAATGCTTATTATCATTGAGTGAGTTTACATGTGCTTAATAATCCAATCGTAGTCACATTTCTGCAGTTATCTGATTATTCAAGTGGTCATGTATACAGCATACTAAGATCTAGAAATCAGATTAAGTAATCCGCTAAAGAGAGCTGGATTTTACTCCAGTAACCGGATTACTCGTAGCAAGTATACCAGTTACCCGATTTCCTAACCCAACACAGTTGCCAGATCTGCCTGTTCTAAAGATTTATATAACAAGCAAAACAAGGGGCAAGCTATATGGGTAAAAAGAATCTAAACACAGAAAGCAGACACGCAGAACTCACAGATAAGTGACAACTGAGAGAACCCCATCTAGAACAGAGATACAGTGTGATGGCTCAAGGTCTCTCTAAGGGAAATGGGAACAAACTGGTTTATACAGGGGTACACAGGGACATCATTAGAAAGGGGTTAACAAAAAGGGACAAAACAAAAATGTCAACTGTGACAGTTAAATTAGAATTGCAGCCCAAGGAGATTGGGTCCCTTTTTGAGTCTTGGTCCTGCCAAGGTTTCTTCCTATAACACTTAGGGAGTTTTTCCTTGCCACTGTCGCCCTAGGCTTGCTCAATTTGGGATTGGACGTAGATATTAGGAGATAATCTAAACTTGTAAAGTTGCTTTGAGACAATGCTCCATTGTAAAAAGCGCTATATAAATAAATCTGACTTGACTTGACTTGACAAAAGTGTACAGCGAGGAGTGAGAGTTTGACTCAAAATCTTTTGTCTTTTAGAAATCAGCATTGTAAAGCACATGGAAGACCGTGTCTGCACCGAGACCCAGAATGTCACCTTCGAGGTTGAATTATCTCACTCTGGAATTGATGCTCTCTGGACCTTCAAGGGTCAACCACTGAAAGCTGGACCCAAATACAAGGTTGAGTCGAAGGGCAAAAAGTATAGCCTCACTGTCCTCAACGCCATGAAGGACGAGGAGGGCTCTTACACATTTGCAGCTGGGGAAAAGACATCAAGTGCAAAGCTTATTGTATCAGGTGAGTATGTTTATTGGAGCGATGTGCATATTGAGTTACTCTGCAAGCCAAGAAACCTGCTAATTCAAAGTTTCTCCCACTAGGTGGAGCCATAAACAGGCCCCTGCAAGACGTGACCGTTGCGGAGTCCCAGACGGCTGAGCTAGAGTGTGAAGTCGCCAACCCCTCTGCTGAGGGCAAGTGGCTTAAGGATGGACAGCCGGTTAGTTTCAGTGACAACGTGAGGAGCGAGGACATTGGCGCTGTGAGACGCCTTGTCATTGACATTTCAAGACCTCAAGATATTGGCGAGTACACCTACCAGGTGGCCAACTCCAAGACCTCAGCAAATCTGAAAGTTGAAGGTAGATTTATTTGCCATGCTTTGAGTTACTGATCTACAGTATTTGAACATAACTGACAGTACATGCCACATTCATGTTTACAGCTGTGAAGGTCAAGAAGACACTGAAGAACCAAACTGTTATCGAGACTCACGATGCAGCGTTCAGTCTGGAATTAACTCATTTGGACGTCAAAGGATCCCAGTGGATAAAGAACGGAATCGAAATAGTTCCAAGTGATAAATATGAAATCACAGTAGATGGCTCTGTTCACACGCTGAAGATAAAAAATTGTAGCACCCAGGATGAATCGGTTTACGGATTCAAACTCGGAAAGCTCTCCGCTAATGCCAGGCTGAATGTTGAGAGTAAGTTTCTCACTGATTTGTCGTTGCTTATTATTGGTAATAGTTGTTGCTGTTCATCTCAAACCACTTTTGAATTTGTTTACAGCAATTAAAATTGTGAAGAAGCCAAAGGATGTCACGTCCTTGCTAAATGCCACTGCTTCCTTTGAACTGAGCTTATCCCACGATAACATCCCTGTGAAGTGGATGTTTAAGAACCAAGAGCTCCGGCCAAGTCCAAACATCCAAATACTTTCAGAGAGGAAAGCTCACAAGCTTGTCATTTCCAATGTTGAAGAAAACATGGCAGGAGAATACACAGCTGTAGTGGGACATATGCAGTGCAGTTCATTTTTACATGTGGAATGTAAGTATACAGGCCTTCATCGGAAATAAAGAGAATACAGTTAAACAAATGTGACAGAAAAACGTAGTTGGCCATAGTTGGAGGAAAATGATCCAATGTTACCTATCACAGATATGTGGCAAAAGTTTGTCAACCTTTGAGTTCAGTATTTGGCGTAACCCCCTTGTATAGCAGTAACAGTAAACTATTTTAGCCTATTCCTCTATACAGAACAGCCTCAGGATGTTGGTGGGTTTTCTCACATGAACTGCTCCATTCAGATCCTTCCACAACATTTCAATTGGATTTTGGTCAGTACTTTGGCCATTCCAGAACATTAACTTCATTCTTCTTGAATCATTCTACAGTAGAATGACTTGTGTGCTTAGATGTCCTGATATGTTCATTCAGAATTTTCTTGTATAGTTCAGAATTCATTGTTCCATCAATAAGGCAAGCCGTCATGGCTCAGATGCAGCAAAACAGGCCCAAACCATGACACAACCACCGGCATTTGTCACAGCTGCAATGCAGTTTCTGTCTTGTTCCACGCAAAACACTTCTCATTTAAACCAATAAGTTGTATTTTGGTCTCAAACGTTGGCAAAACCTTTTTCTGTCGGCCTTCTGCCTTTTCCTTGTGATCTTTAGCAAAATGAGGACTGGCAGCAGTGACCTTTCTGGAGAACAGTGGCTCTCTTCTTGCAGCCTTGCCATACACACCATTGTTGTTCAGTGATCTTCTGATGGTGTACTCAGGAACATTAACCTCAGCCAATGCGAGAGAGGCCTTTCGTTGCTTAGAGGTTCCATTGCGACCCCACAGACTTTTAGACTTGCTGTTGTTGGGGTGATCTTAATTGGTCTGGGGAGGATAACAATGGTCTTGAATTTGCTCCATGTGTACACAATCTACAGTCTCCAAACTTTTTAGAGATGGTTTTTGCAAATGTTTCAGTCTGATCAAGAACTGTATTTTGAGGTCCTCAGAATGTCCTTTGTCCCATGATATGCTTCCACAGACATGTTGTGAAAATCAGACTTTGATAGATCCCTGTTCTCCAGTTCACTCACACCTGATTGGCATTAACTGCTGTTCAGTATATAATTGTTCCACTCACAGATATGTAATATTGGGTCATTTTCCACAGTAAACAAGTGATCAAGTATATTATTTTTGTTTAATTTGTTTAATTGGGTTTTCTTTATCTACTTTTTTGACCTGTGTGAAAATCTGTGTGATATTATTTAGAACGTTCTAAAAAGTTCACACACTTTCAAGCACCACTGCATTCTAAGCACCAGACCAATTCCATGTGGTTGTTTTCCAGCTTTAAGAGTCACAAGGACCATGAAGAACATTGAGATTCCAGAGACCCAGGTGGCCACTTTTGAGTGTGAAGTGTCCCATTTCAATGTACCGTCCACCTGGCTGAAGAATGGAGTTGAGATTGAGATGAGCGAAAAGTTCCGAATTGTGGTGCAGGGCAAGCTCCATCAACTGAAGATCATGAACACCAGCAGAGACGATGGGGCAGAGTACACGTTCGTGTGTGGAAACGACAGAGTCTCAGCTACTCTGACTGTTAGCCGTAAGTTTTCTCTCTTCGACTTAGTACCAAATTTATGATAACACTTTAAACAGTTTGTTCAAATTGTCTGTCAAACAGTGATAAGTTTTTGCCATTTTTACAATTATGCCCCATTCGAGGCACTATTCCCTATATTCTCCATAAATATACAGTGGTACCTCGGTTCTCGTTTGCACCGAGCAAACTTTTCCCATAAGGAATAATGTAAATTGAGTGAATCCGTTCCAGACCCCAGAAAATCCACCCTGTATAAGGCATTATAGGCAGTAATGGAGTATTGTACAGGATTTATGATTGGGGCATGTTCTGACAAATCCATAATGAGTTAAACGTGTCATCAACGGATGAGTTTTAATATAGTCTATACTGTATCATAGCGGAGCCTATTACACGTTAACACTTACATTAACCTACGGTTGGCCAAAATCATTAACACAAATCTTATTCCATAATAAAGTGTTGAAAAATCTCATGTGATTTAGTGAGTAATGGATTGAAAGTGAAAAGTAAAAGCAAAACACTTACTCTACTGGTGAACTCATAGCATAGCATAGCTGCTAAGCTAACTGCAGCCTGTGTTTTGGAGGATTCAGTTCTCACTGTTTTCCTTTCGGTTGGCTCTTATATCTAACCTTTTTAGGACCCATTAGGAGACTTAGTTGCAAGAAGAATACAGTACTATGGATGGAGAAATGGAGATCTTCACTGAGCAAGGGATATAGTGTATCTGATTCACCGAATCACTCTGTACTGAATCGTGATTCATGAATCATGAATCGAATTTTGGCTATCAGTTTAAGCATGTACGTCAAGCACCGAGCAAATAACGAGAGCCGAGACAAATTTGCGTTGAGAACCGAACTTGACGAGTTCCAAGGTGATTGAGAACCAAGGTCCCACTTTATAGCACTTTTAACCTATAAAGAACAAAGTCGTAAACTGCTGGAGAACTGCATTATATGCTCAAATTTGATACCATGATTTATTTTTCTCATTTTTCTAGCTATACTCATCACCTCCATGCTGAAAGACCTCAACGCCCAGGAGAAAGACACCATTACCTTTGAAGTGACTGTTAATTATGAGGGCATCACCTACAAATGGCTGAAGAATGGAGTAGAGATCAGATCCACTGACAGATGCCAGACTCGGTCGAAGCAGCTCACCCACACCCTCACCATCCGTAACGTGCACTTTGGTGACAGTGCAGAGTACAAGTTTGTGGCCGGATCAGCTCAGACATCAGCAAATCTGTTCGTTGAGGGTAAGTTCTAATCTTCACAGCCAGTTGTGTGTGACTTTGTTATATGCTTGTTGCTCGGTAATTGTAATTTCCGTTAATGTTCTCTAGCTCGTGTCATCGAGTTTACAAAACACATCAAAGACATCAAGGTCACTGAGAAGAAGAAGGCCATCTTTGAATGTGAGCTCTCTGAACCTAACGTTCAAGTGACATGGATGAAAGATGGGCAGGAGCTTGAAATTACAGAAAGGTACAGTTTTTGTGTGTTTTTTTTGGTAATATTGATGATTTGTATGAGCTGACTGTACTAATCAAAGTTTAACTGAACCGTGCAGGCATAAAGTTTCCACAGACAAATACATACAGCGCTTGATGATACAGACTGTGCGCATGTCCGATGCTGGCGAGTACTCAGTGGTTGCTGGCTCAAGTGTTTCCAAGGCTTTCCTCACAGTGGAGGGCAAGGATGTCCGCATTACTGAACCGGTTGAGAAAGAGATAACGGTAAACATTCTCTTATATGTAAATAAATACAAATTCCAGCATCGGGGATGTGACATTGCGAACAATATAAGAAGTAGCACTTACATCAAATATTAAAGGCACACCTTGTTACCACTAAGTAGCGGAAATTGAGACACACAAACACGAGTAACTTGCGCAACAAAGTCTCTAACAAACAAATTAGTACACTCTCTAGTCCAAATGTGAGTGAAAGAGCATGCCAGGTATAATACACAAACACACTAGGGTTGCCAGGTCCCACAAGATAAACAAAAAGAAGCAAACTGGCTCAAAAGATCTGAATTGGCTCTAAAAACTTATACAAAGTGAGAGCAACCATGTTATCACTTTAAAAATTTTTTTTTCGTTTTTAACGCTAGAGGTCGACAGGATCAGGGAGCAAGCCCACATAAGTAACTACACTTTAGAAACAAGCCCCAGAAACCTGCAACCTACAACTACCCATATTTGTAAGTGACTTTATAGAATATTAAGCCCGAAATTCCTTAGAATGCACGGACCTGGCAACCGTGACCCACAGAAGAGAGTTCTGCTCTTTAACTCTGGTCTCTGCCCATTGTTGATAGGCTGTCGATGTGACCGCACTGTTATAAAGCTGTTAGCTGTTAAAAGACAGGCTTTTATTCCATATTATGATCTATTATAATTGTTAAGACCTCTGTCATTAAAGTGAACGATCATTGATCGGATGGCCATTAAATGGCGCTTACCTGTAGTCCTTTGTCTCCTTTTACCCTCCATACATCCTGGGCTACTAACCACTTCATTTTCACCAGAAGGCAGCCAACTTCGCCCATGGAGTGCGTAATATTCAGTTGGCTGACAGGCACCATTATTATTACTAAACTGTTACTAATGAAAGAACACACAATAGTATTAATGAAAAACAAAAAATTCAAATAAACATGAGTATATACACTGCCTGGTTAAAAAATAGTAAAAAAAAAAGAGCTTCCCATTGGTTAATTACTGCATTGGCTATAAGTTCTTTAACCCTAACTGATGCAGTGAGTAGCTTCTCATTTGTTAAACGGCCATGTCCAAAGGGACATCCTGTGGTCGTTGAGAAGATGTTCATCTGTTTCAGAAGGGTCAGATTGTGAAAGAGTGGATCAGGGAGCATGAGACATCATTTTCACACATGGATTGTCCACCACAGAATCCATAGCTGAACCCTATTGAGAATCTTTGGGATGTGCTGGAGGAGACTCCCATCATCGATCTTGGGGGAAAATTAATGCAAGTCTGTTCAGAAATAAATGTTGTGAGAAGCTTGTGGAAGTGATGCCACAGCGAATGCGTGCCATCGTCAAAGCTAAAGGCGGTCCAACAAAATATTAGTGTGTCTGACCTTTTTTTTGGCCAGGCAGTGTACTTGTAAGCGTACTTGTATGTAAGCATAATGTAGAATAAAGGATATGATATTTTTACTCTGTAGAAGACTGTAGGGATCTTACGGCTGCTCAATATATTACATAGAAAGAATGACGTAGGATTGAAATAAGAATCCCCTCCAGCCTTACTTTAATAATTTATTGACATCAAATGAAGCAGTGTAGTAGTTGTGAAAGACACACCCCCTTCATAGTTGGTGGGAAATTGTTGCATGCGAGTGTTTATTATTACTCTCCTTTGCATAAATGTTTTTCCAGGTGCTTGAGAAACAGCGAGCTACACTGGAGTTTGAAGTCAATGAAGATGACATTGAAGGACGCTGGCTCAGGAATGGCGTTGAAATTGAGCTCAAGGTTGATAAGCGTTTCAGCTATGTCATCATTAGGAAAGTACATCGCCTGACTATCACGGAAACCTGGAGGAGTGATGCTGGAGAATACACTTTCATTGCTGGGAAGAACAGGAGTGTGGTAACCCTACGCGTTAACAGTGAGTGAATGGTTATATAAATCTCTTCATTTTCACAAAACAAAATGCACCGCGATACATTACACCCTTCTCCACTGTTGTTTACACACAGTGTGTTGTAAACCTAAATGAATGATCATTGTGATATCATAATTAGCTTGTAAGATGTAGTGAAGTAACATATACACACATTTGTATACCTTAACTATAATTAATTAGTATGAAATAATCATACAAAGCTATTCCAGATGTATTTATCTTTGTGTGAGTTTTCTTTCCTGAGTTTTCCTTTCTTCTTCTCAGTTCCTGAGCCTCCTCAGATCATCAGGCACATGGAACCTTTGTCTGTTGAAGCTGGTAAACCGGCTCGCTTCTCTGTGGAAGTGACCGGTATCCCTCAGCCTCAGGTCTCCTGGTATAAAAACTCTCAGACTTTGTCGCCTGGATTCAAGTGCAAGTTCCTGAGGGAGGGCAATGAACACACCTTACTGCTCATTGAGGTCTTTCCAGAAGATGCAGCTCAGTACAACTGTGAGGCTAAAAATGATTACGGACAGGCCACCAGCTCAGCTACTCTAGACGTTGAAGGTAAAGATTGAACAATGTGTTGTGCTGAGATAGATGTGTATACAAAGTGACTGCTTGAACTAATCTTGGAGTATAGTTTGGATTAACAGTGGTTTTTACAAAACAGGATTGCATTTCTGTGGATTTAAAGTGTAAGCGAAACGTAAACTGTAAAAAACCTCTCATATACAAATACAGGATGTGAAAATGTTGCTTGTATTCTTTTATAGCTATGGTTTACCACTGGAAGGGGTGGGCATGAGTAGGGCTGGGGGCATTCTCAGTTTTTCTGCATAGAAGCTGGATTTGTAGGTAAAATCTAGGCACTCGGACTTAACTGAGCCAGCTTAACTGACTCAAGCAACTCTAAAACTCAAAGAAAGGAAGAATCCTGCAGTGAGGCAAACACACAGAGGACAGGACCCAAGGGCCGGGATAGAACCCAAGAATTGTATTCAAGGATCGGCATTATGAAACCGACTGGCAAGGAGACAGCGTGACCTCAGCTACTTTGGTGGAAACCAACAAAGAAGCCTCAGCTTGCCAGAGTTGAGATATGAACCAGAGTGGCTCAGTCAGTAAACCACTATTTCCCAAAGCAGAACCACTGTGGTTTGTATCCCACCTCTTGTTGTCATGGTTGCGTACTGGGTCCCCCGACGGTACAGAGCGTTTGAGCCTATTTTGTTGCTAATTCGGTTCATAGTAGCATTTCTTGAATTCAGGTTTAGTTCTACTCTTTTTCTTGTCTTTGGGTTCCATCCCAGCCTGCCCTGACACCGTGTCTGCCTCTACCCTGTCTCTGTCTGTGTTCGCTTCCTTCTGGAGTTCCTTGAGTCGTATGGGTTGGGTCAGTAGCACATGTCTGACCAGGGTTTCTCCATGTGAAAGTAATCCATGTTCTTCCATAGTTCCAGAGGTGGTTTCGCCTGACACTGGTGCACCTTTATCACCACCTGTGATCATATCTCCGATACAAAACACCTCCGCCGCTGAAGGAGCATCTGCTAGATTTCAGTGCCGGGTGTCAGGAGAGGGTAAGGATGTGGAATAATCAGAATCCAACTTCATGTGCTTGTGCTCATATCCAGTTGTGCAGTTTGTATACCTGTTTCTGTCCTTCACAGAGCTGACGATTTCCTGGTTCTGCAAAGACAAAGAGATCAAGCAGTCGAGCTATTTCCGAATGTCTCAGTTTGACGATAGCTGCCAGCTGGAGCTCGGCAGAGTTTACCAGGAGGATGGCGGAGAGTACACCTGTGTTGCTCGCAATTCTGCCGGAATGGTCTCTTGCTCTGCAGTGCTGAAAGTGGAGGGTGGGTTTTCATGCTCGTCATTCTTCTTAATAGCATGATCAGGGCAGTAATGCTTCTGCTAACTGATGTGTAACACCTTAATTTTAGGTAACAGCCAGGGGTGTGCGATATGTATCGTCTATGATAATATCGTAATTGTTCTTTTAATGATGTGCGAGCTGACATTGTAGAGTATGTCACTCTCTGGGGAAAGAACTAGAAATGCAGCGATTGGTAGATGTAATTGATGACATTGATACCTTAGAATGACGAGTACCTAGCAGACTTTGGATGGTATCATCTAATTATTGCTATCGAGACCATTTCCTGTCCAGTATCGCACACCCCTAGCAACGGCTACTTGCATTTTGATTATACTGGTGCATTGGCTATATTGTGTAGTAATGACACAAGCTTACATACCTTGGGAAATGGTTTGTAACAATAGGACAGATATAGAATCCACATGGCTAAGAAAGAAGTCTAAATTCTTGTACTGCCTATCATTCTTTAAAAAACTCCTTCAAATTCCTTACATTCTGGAAGGGAAAACACAAATTACCGACATGTTCACCCAAAGAATCGGCAGTTGGTCAAAGGCCTGTTTTTATTCGACCTGGTCTTGTAAGCTGTTGCCGTGGCTCATGGAGAAGTGGCAAGGTTTTATGCTCATGTTTCTGCCATGCCAAAAACCAGAGATCAGCTGGTTTTCATGGCCAGGAGCCGGGTAAAGCCGAGCAAAAAACATCGTCTTTCATTTTGATGAAATGACAAGCACTGCTACATTAAATAATAGTTGATGCTTTCTCTGAGCATGCTGGACTTTTACACTTGCAAGCAACCAAGTTTCTGCTGGAGAGGCAGTCTGTTACAGCAACCTTACAGTAACCAGTCAAGGTAAATAAAGCTAGGTTTTGAAATCGTTTGCACTTATTTAACTGTTTGCTGCACACCCTTTCCAAAGTCCCTTGACTGTTGTTTCCCAGTCAGACTTCAGGCACTTTTACTAACCGCACCGAATGAATTCTGAAGTGTCATGTACGCTTCTTTTTCATCACTCTTTCAAACTGTAATGGTCTCACCAGCCAGCGTTACTGTCTGCCTAACATATTCCGTTGTCTTACTCAGATGAAAACTAGGGATGCATCAATACTGAATTTCTTAGGCCAATACGATAACTGATATTAGCATATATTGTGTGCCCCGATACCGGTATATTAAAACTGATCTTTAATAAAAAGTCCACAATATGATCCATATATGAACTGTTGAGAAGAAAAACTGGATCAGTAATTCATTTCACATAACAGTAAAACACTAAGGAAAAATGGTTTTGTTCCATTTCATTGTCTAAGAACCTTTTTTAGAGAATGAATTGGTACAGGCACCAAAAAGAAACAATTAAGTGTAAAAATAAATTAAATAAAAAGCTTATGACTGAGAAGCCCCAAGAAAGAATCTACAGTGGTGACTGAAAGTTTGTGAACCCTTTAGAATGTTCTTTATTTCTGCATAAATTTGATCTAAAACATCATCAGATTTTCACACAAGTCCTAAAAGTAGTAGATAAAGAGAACCCAGCTACCAGCTGAGACAAAAAGATTATCCATTTATTTATTGGGAAAATGGATCCAATATTACATATTAGTGAGTGGCAAAAGTATGTGACCCTCTAGGATTAGCAGTTAATTGGAAGGTGAAATTAGACTCAGGTGTTTTTCAATCAATGAGATGACAATCAGGTGTGAGTGGGCACCCTGTTTTATATAAAGAACAGGGATCTATCAAAGTCTGCTCTTCATAACACATGTTTGTGGAAGTGTATCATGGCACGAACAAAGGAGATTTCTGAAGACCTCAGAAAAAAGAGTTGTTGATGCTCATCAGGCTGGAGAAGGGTTCCAAAACCATCTCTAAAGAGTTTGGACTCCACCAAGCACCACTGTAACTTCATACATCATGCATAACTATACAGTCAGCAACATCAGATCAGAATTTTGCTTGATGAATAACAGCCAAAACAAAAGCAGATAAATATTCATATATAAATATACACTAATTGAAAAAAAAACTTACCAAGAAGGAGTTGACTGAAAATGTATATGTATAAATGTAATGATGATTTATGTACCTGATTACTGTGGTAAAGCGAAAGGATAAGTTTATTGGAGAAATTGGTCATTGGCAACACAATTTCAAAACACCTGTTCAGCATAAACAAATTGACTATAGACTGGATAGTCTAACATCCAAAAGAAAGCTTTTTTTCTAAATAAAATGTGCTGCAGTTTTGTTTCCCAGGAATTCAGTGTAAAATCTTTGGATAGTGTGACTCCCGTTCACTGTAGCCATCTGGATAAAAAATATTTATATTGTTTTTATTACAATAATGAGATGTACGTGGTGACTGAGGGTGCATCATAAACTGACAAATGTTGGTCCATGGCCATACAGGACTATAAACCTGTGTGCAGTACTCACCTGTAGATGCTCGATTGGTAGATGCATGCTCATCGTCTTGTTCTTTTTCTAATCTGTCACACTTTTGCACCACCTTCCCCAGACCGCACTGAAATTCTGCTTCTTTTATCAACGTTCTACTATTTCTAATGATTTCCCCCAATTTTTCTCTTTTGCAGTTACAAAACCGCATGAGGAAATGAAAATTGAAGAAGTCAAAGGTAAGCCTCATCTACATGATCTTGTCTTTAAGTAAACAGAAGGTTCTTTAGTGAAACAGTGTTGAATGTGGAATATTCCATCTCTTGATGACTACACAACTGCATGGATCCTTTTGATCTTGGAACCTTTTCATATCTTGTCATTATATCGATATGTCTGATCTCTGGATGGATTTGGATAGCAAGCAGTTTGATAAAGTGCTTGCTCTAAAGCATTTTGGGAGTAGGGTTCTTGCATTTGTTTATGGTTCTGAAAACAGCATGAAGGATATATCTTGGATGTTTCTGGCAAAGAAACCAAAGAGAATAGTTTCCAGACCACAGGAAACAATGTATTTAAAAGATATGGAAGTAGCCACATCTTTTAATTCCTTCTTACATTTCCTGCATCTGGAACTTCCTACTGCAAATATTTCTTAGACTGGCTTGCAGATAGCGGTATGTGATTAATGTTGTTTGCTTCTTAAATAACATGGTCATACCTTTAAACTATATTAGTTCGAATAAACGCCTTCATATAAATCTAGAACTGCTTCAGCAATCCATTGTCTTTTTATTCAATAGAGAATATTTGTTCTCTAAATATTTTCAACCGTTTTCGCCAATATAAGGATTAGAAAGGGCGTTTATTCATCTGTCTGCAAGTCAGGTAAGGAATATTTTAGCATATATACAGGTACATTTATACGACACCATGTCAGAAAATCAGTTATATATAATATTGGGATATATTAATGCTTTGAAAAGAAATTTATGCTTTGAAGAAGGACACAGAAGAAGGAACAAAACACCAAGCCATTTTCAAGTCAGAATCTTTAATAAAGAATCGAGCGTTTATTCGAACAAATATGGTGAGTGAATTTGTTTTTTATGGCTTTGTGACTTGATGCATGTCTTTAATATTTTTATTAATATCCAAATACATTTATCTTTTGTTTTAGCAAACTGGGCGTCTTTGTTGAACTTTGTCTCCCTTCTTTTGCAGACTTGTTATCTAACGAAGGCGACAGTACTGAAGAAGGAAGACTGCTGTGCATGGTGCCCCGTCAAGTTCTGAAGAAGTTTTAGATATTGGTCTTGACACAGAGTCTGGGACGGAAATATTAAAACCTTCTATTGTTAAAAAACTAAAATACCAATCTGTTGTGGAGGGGGAAGTGATGACGTGAGGCCTTTAGGTGCAAATTAGTTGCTAGGCCACCACCGGTAATATTGTGGGTTTCATAATAACAAGCAAATACAAAAGGAGCACCGTCGTAAAATACATACAGTGAGTAAAACTCAGGTTCATGTATCAACTTTAACAATCAGTGATATCAAGGATAAACTCGGGACTCGGGAAGTTACAAAAATAATGGCAATTAACACAGAGGGATCTGCAGAATCACTGCATCGCTTCTTGTTTCTTTGAGGAAGAGCGAGAAGCAAATCAGTTAAGTCTTTCCAGACGTTCAAACAGATCCCACTCAAGCTTGGATTCGCTGGTGGATCAAAACAAAGGAAAGGAAAGTCAGAGTAGAACCTAAGATGTGTTGGGTCACCTTTTGACAAAACGACGAAGGCACAACTACGGGGGGCACAGAAGGCAAAAGGGTTCTTTGTTCCGCACAATGTACTTCAAGGACCGACTCTCCAACGAGAGCTCCAGAGAAAGATAGCAAGCTGAAACTGCTTCAAGAACGTGCTCGCTCTCCAAACTCCTATGTTTGAAAAATATGAGCGCTTCAGCGATCGCTACAGTGACATTTACTGTGAGAGATTCCTGGTCGCGACCGGTACAGCGACGGTTTTCAGTGATAAATTCAGTTGATAGATGCAGCGATCGGTTTATAGCGATAGATTTAGTGACACTGATAGCCTCCATGGAGAGGTTAGAGCAAAGCTCAGGCCTTTTGCAAAAAGCCGTCAAAAAGAAAAAGAGGCTTTCTGTGTCCACGATGTCCTCCACTGAATTTGAGCTCGAATCAGTCACGAGTGGAGACTAGTTACACACAGATTTTGCAGATAAACTCAAGGGAAAAACAGTCTGTTATTTCCAGAGCTCCCGACTACCCGTGTAAGTGATCAGGGTGAGGGTTCCTTCAATAAATGATTCTGCAGATTTTCAAAGTAGGCTAGAGAGGATTACTGGGCTTGGAGCGCTCTCGGATGAGCTACACAGCCAAAGGTAAAGCACTCCTTTGAGCCTCAGTCAAAATCCAGGGCAGTTACAAAATGATGCGAGGTGAGCTCCCCACTAGAGGACATGAGAAGTTCTGACGCTAAATTAGACTTATCTAGAGAGATGGATGTTCTAACAGAGACATCTCCGAAGGAGGTAAAATACCTAGTTTCAGCTGATACAGATAATACAGTTTCTTTCACAATGGGAAGACGAAGCAAAGGAAAAGGAACCCTTCGTTTTTGCAATGGCTCGAGGCACGTGAAGCCCCCGAGAGAGAGAGGCACTGCAGCTGTTTTAAAGAGCTGATGTTCCACCAGTTCATTTATCTAAATTTGAAGAGAAAATCAACCAAAGACAACCTGCACTTTTTATCTCAGAACATTCAAGGCCTTTAACCAAGAAAGGCTCAGAGATCAACAGAAGGGTGCCATCATTTTCATCTGAAGACGTTGTATTAGAGCATGGAATATGAAGAAAAGACTTTGGTCCCATCTGCAATGACATGGCGAGAGGATCGTGGAATGGCTGTTAGTCCTGAGAGGTTTAATAAAAGCTTCTCAAGACTTCTTCTCAGTGGAAGAAGTAGCCTTCAGAGATGATGTTGCACCATTTCATTTCTATAAATATGAAGAGAAAATCAATCAGAGGCAACGTGCACCTTTATCTCAGGACGCTTCAAGACCTGTAACCAAAGGAAGGCTCAGAGATGAACGTCAAATTCAAAGTGATTTGATTTCACCCGAAAGAAAATTGCTTTAGAGCATGAAGATGAAGAAAGGAAAAGACTTTGGTTCCATCTGCAATGGACATGGCAAGAGCGTCATGGAATGGAATGGCTGTTGGTCCTGAGAGGGTGAAAGAAAGAAAAGGTATCTATTTACATGAAGCTGAAAATATTTCCTCTCAGCACTTCTCAATGGAAGAAGTAGCGTTTAGAGATGACACTCCACCAATTCATTTACATAAAATATGAAAAGAAAATCAGCCAGAGACAACGTGCACCCTTTATCTCAGGACATCTCAAGACCTGTAACCCAAGGAAGGCTCAGAGGTGAACCTCAATTCAAAGGTGAGGTGATTTCATCTGAAGAAATTTGTGTTTAGAGCCTGATGAAGAAAAGACTTTGGTCCCATCGGCAATGAACGTGGCAAGAGCGGTCATGGAATGGCTGTTTGTCCTGAGAGGCTGGAAGAAAAGGTATCATTATTTGCATAAAGCTGAAAAGAAGTATTCTCAGTGAATACTCAACTGAAGAAGTAGCCTTTAAAGATGATGTTCCACAAACTCGTTTACATAAATATGAAGAGAAAAAATCAGAGCCAGAGGCAACGTGCACCTTTATCTCAGGACGCTTCAAGACCTGTACCCAAGGAAGACCCAGAGATGTTACCTGAAATTCAAAGTGAATTGATTTCATCTGAAGAAATTGCTTTAGAGCAGGAAGATGAAAAAAAAGGCTTTGGGTCCATCTGCAATGACATGGCAAGAGCGTCATGGAATGTCTGCTGGTGTCCTGAGAGGTTGAAAGAAAAGGTATCTTATTTACATAAAGCTGAAAAAGATTTCCTCTCAAGAATTGTCAATGGAAGAAGTAGCCTTTTTACAAGATGAATTCCACATTAATATGAAAAGAGAAAATCAAACCCAGAGACAACTTGCACCTTTTTCAATTCAGGACATTTCAAGACCTGTAACCCCAAGGAACGCGCGGAAGGTGAACATCGAACAGGAAGGGAGTTGATTTCACTCTGCAAAGAAATTGTTTTAGAGCATGAAGATGAGAAGACTTTGGGTCCATCTGCTCAGTGGCATGGCAAGAGCATCATGGAATGGCTGTTAGTCCTGAGAGGTTTAATAAAAGCTGGAAAAGACGACTCCTCAAGAACTTCTCAATGGATACTCAAGAGAAGTAGCCTTTAGAGATGACGTTCCACCAAACTCATTTACATAGGTATGAAGAGGAAAAATCAGCCAGGGGCAACGTGCAACCTCTATTATCAGGACCCCTCAAGACCTGTAATCCCAAGAAAGAAGACCCAGAGAGTATACCTCCAATTCAAAGTGAATTGAATTTCATCTGAAGAGAAAGAAATTGCTCTTAGAGCATGAAGATTTGAAGAACAGAAGAAGAGGCTTTAGTCCCCATCTGCCAATGAACATGGCAAGAGAGCCATGGGAATGTCTAGGGGGTCCGTGAGAGGTTGAAAGAAAAAGGTATCTTGTCTTATTTTACATAAAGCTGAAAAAGAAGTCCTCATCAAGAATTGTCAATGGAAGAAGTAGAAGAAGTAAGCCTTTAAAGATTATGTTTCCAAATATAATATGACAGAGAGAAATCAACCAGAGACAACTTGCACCTTTAATTCAGGACATTTCAAGGACCTGGAATTCAGGACATTTCAAGACCTGTAACCCAAGGAACGCGGAAAGATGAACATCGAACAGGAAGGGAGTTGATTTCACCTGAAGAAATTGTTTTAGAGCATGAAGATGAGAAGACTTTGGGTCCATCTGCAGTGGCATGGCAAGAGCATCATGGAATGGCTGTTAGTCCTGAGAGGTTTAATAAAGCTGAAAAGACGACTCCTCAAGACTTCTCAATGGAAGAAGTAGCCTTTAGAGATGACGTTCCACCAATTCATTTACATAGGTATGAAGAGAAAATCAGCCAGAGGCAACGTGCACCTTTATCTCAGGACGTTTCAAGACCTGTAACCCAAGGAAGACTCAGAGGTGAACCTCAAATTCAAAGTGAATTGATTTCTTCTGAAGAAATTGCTTTAGAGCGTGAAGATGATGAAAAGGCTTTAGTCCCATCTGCAGTGACATGGCAAGAGGGCCATGGGACAGCTGTTAGACCTGAGAGGGTGAAAGAAAAGGTCTCTTATTTACATGAAGCTGAAAAGAAACGTACTCAAACAGAACCTGTGCTGGTAAAAGATCCTTCGTCCAAAAGATCTTCTTTTAAAGAAGAGATCGTAGGTGTGAAAGGAACACATAGGGAATTGCATTCAACACAAGTATCTGAGATCTTAACACAACCAGTGATTAAATTAGGGGAGGGTGAGGCACACAGTAAGCAGTTGTTGCTGCAAGACCATTGGACGCAAAAACATAGATTTGAGCCCGATTTCAGCGAGGAAGAAGCCTTAGTGCAACCAGGAAGGAGATGGAAACAGAGTCAGACAGAGGCAGAGGAAACATCTTCATCTACAAAAATGTTAAGATCGCCTAAAGAAAAGCATACAGGTGAACAAGGGCAATGGAGAGGGCCACATTTATCACGACAAAGGATGACTGAGTTTAAAACCGAAAGTGAGCGATATGTTAGCGAGCAGGAGGCACTGACTGAACGAATAATGAAATGGCAACTTGATGTTTTAAATGAACAAGAGCGTGCAGGTCACTTAGAGCCAGATTGGACCAACGTTGAGGACAGTGCTGAGGGAACTACCACTATAACCACTCAATCATTGTCATTTGAGGGCATTTCCCATCAGGACAATAAAAAGTTACAGGCTGAAAGTGACTATCTTGTCAGCGAAGAGGAAGCTCTGGCCACACGCATAAAAAAATGGCAGCACGATGTTCTAACCGAGCAGGAGCAGGAGGAGAATATTGAGTTAGAATCGAACTGGACTACGAATGAGCAACTGCAGCTCTCAACTCAAACAACAGAGAGTGGCTTTGAGTCCGCTAGTGTGCCTGATTCTCATGGTGGAATGACTCAAAGACTGGATTCAAAGCAAGAAACCAAGAGTACTCTCCCAAAAACGTCAGGCAGGACTGAGAAATATGAAGCACCGGCCTTTCTTACTTTGCTGTCAAATATAAAGGTAAGGAGAGGACAAATGACTGAACTGCAGTGCAAGTTTGAAGGAAACCCAAACCCATCGGTTTGTTGGCTTAAAGATGGGCAGCCTATAATAAGAGACCCAGATTTTGATGTACGCACAAGGGAAAACTCTTCAACGTT
Organism: Ancistrus triradiatus; assembly: GCA_025084515.1. Lineage (NCBI taxonomy): Eukaryota > Metazoa > Chordata > Actinopteri > Siluriformes > Loricariidae > Ancistrus > Ancistrus triradiatus. Next base: position 122,534 of record JAJAGP010001386.1, read on the forward strand.
AACCATATACTATCCAACATATGACCACCAGGGTGCGTTTACTTGTGATATTCTGAACAAACACGGAAAAGCAAGTACATGTTGCGTCCTGACAGTAATTGGTGATGAACAGAAGATCTGGCCTGATGCTCCTCGGGAAGTTAAAGTGACGGAAGAATTAGCCGATGAAGAAAAGATAGATGAAGAACTCGAGCGATTTATGAGTCCTGATATAGACAAAAAAGCAACATTGAAAGTACCACAGCTGGTCGTCCATATTCCTTGCACCTCCGAATCCTATAGCCAGTCATCTCCAGTAGAAATCAGAATAACTGCTCCAACACCAGTTCTAGATATCACTGAGGACCCTTTTGTGACTGCTGCCAAAATGACTGAGGCTTCACCTGAAGAGAGCGGTTCGCAAACCATAAAGCACAAGTTCACGTTTTCCTTTGATATCGTTGGCGAAGAACCCCAAATTATTAAAGAGCTAGAGAACTTAAGCTGCGCACAGGGCCAAACTGCAATTCTTGAATGCATTATATCTGGTGAACCAGCACCTATTATTACATGGCTCTATGACGGTACTGTTCTTGACCCTAACACAGACAAATACATGTTTGAAGAGCATGACAAAACGTGTAGGCTGTACATTCACGATTTCACTTATCTTGATGCGGGAACATATAGGTGTACTGCCACTAACAAGCTTGGCCAAGTCGAAAGTGTAGCGGCCGTGTCGTTTGACTCTACGCTATCAGGCAACGTTGGATTTTCACCCATTTGTATTGCAGAAATGAGTGAGCAGTCAAGACCTCTTGGTTTTTCGAGCGTCATCGCACCCACAGTTAGACCTAAAACATTAATTGGTTCTTCTGCCCTATCCAGAGAAATAGCTGATAAAGCTCAGGAGGATAAGCTTAACAAATCCGTGACAAGTGAAGACATTTCACAGTCTCCCAGCAGACATGTCATTCCAGTTACTGATGCATCTCCTGTCCTGCAACAGGGTGCAGCAAAGGCCCGTGCTAAACAGACGAGTAGATCAGAGGGAAGTGTTATAACTGGTTGTGGTCTGCAGTCATCAGGGGCAGAGGTGAGCGTATCGAAATTAAAACAGTCCTTTGAGACACCGAAATCTCCCACAGTAGAGTCCAAAGACATGAGCACAGATTTCGCAGAATCATTTTACCCAGTGGAGGATATTCCGGAATTTGAGACTGAACAGTATGGAGAACGCTTAACACCTTCATACATATGTGGAGAGAGTACTACTGCGGCTACGCCTTTAGCTGAAGGCAAGACGTCCCCACTAAGGTTAATCTCAGATGTAGCAGAGAGATTACCTGCGGATCACACAGTACAGTCCATTGAAGACAAGTCAGTGGATAGTAAGTCGTTCGGGGAGCCAACCTTGCATCATTTTGTGTCTCTTGCAAAAGTCACTGAGGTCCAGCAGTCCCCTACTTTAATCAGACCCCAGGCTATATTGCCAGAAAAAACAAGAGATGTCACAGTCAGTCCCGGTAGTCTGAAAATAAAAAACAGTCAGGCAGAGGATGTGATTAAAAATGGATCTGTAGGAGCCTTTGTTAGACCAGGCGGCAGTCACCTTGAAAAAGACGATAGTGCCTTTCATGCTCAAACAACCCCCGAGGACCAGAAGCTTGCTGAGATCATTGCATCGCCAACATCCGAGCTGGATACACATATTAAATCCAGTCGGAGTGGCATAGAGAGTGGTCTCCCGAGTGAAATATCAAAGCAGCAGGACCATCGGAAAAATGTCAGCCTGGGCGCTGCTGGCATTGCCAAACTTGAGGAGGAAGAAGTAACTTTTAGTGCTGTTTACGACTATTATAATCCACCATCCGATTGGGGAAGACCCTTGTCACCGGAGTCTGAGATGTCCATTGAAGTAGGCAGCACTTTCAGTGAGGAAATGGCAGAAGTTGAGCGGTTCTACACACCGGCTTCTTCGACTGAAATTTCTCAACTTCCAAAATCCCCCGAATCCTTCCATACATCCACTGAGACCCCAGCAGGGGTGATGACTCCCCCTGAGTATCCGTTTTCCCCATTGGAGCTAAAGAGACTGTCGAGCAGATCCAGCGATGGATTGTTCTCTCCTGCTAAGTTCCTTAGGTCCCCAGATGACGAGGGTATTGAGACGACGCCCCCTGTGTTTACTATTGACGAGAGCATGATTCTTCCAGAGGGACGTGATTTGTTAGGCTTTGGGGCTCTCCAGGAGAAGGTACAAGGAATTCCTCCAGCCTTTCTTAAGCCTCTGACCAAGAGAAGAGTTTTTGAAGGTGACTCGTTACATTTCAGCGCTGAAGTGTTTGGGCTACCGTCTCCGGAAGTGAGATGGTTTCGAAACAAAACCCGTCTTGTGCAAGACGACCGAACCAGAATCGAAAGAGATGGCGATAACATAGCATTGGAAATACAACATATCTCCAAAAGCGATCAAGGGGAGTATATCTGTGAGGCAGTCAACTATGTAGGCGAGGCAAAAAGTGTCGCTCTGGTTGTTGTGGTATCTCAAGATGCAAGGATGATGCCGGCACCGCCTGCCGTTACCCATCAGCATGTGATTGAGTTTGATGTTGAAAGGGCGAGGATCCATCGAGGTCTCCCTCCCCGCAGGAGATTTTGCTAGAGGTGGAACTGGATGAGAACGAAGTGAAGGAGTTTGAGAGACAGGTGAAAATTGTCACCATTCCAGAATACACACCTGACAACAAGAGCATGATCATATCTCTCGATGTTCTGCCGAGCGTGTACGACGAGGGTGGGGTGGATTTTGTAACCCGGGAAAGCGAGGACTTCAAAATAGCGTTCGAGGTCACGGAGATGCCACCACGTTTTATTAACCCGATATGTGACATAGAGACACCGGAAAATACGACCATCATGTTTGAATGCTCTTTGATGGGAATACCGTCTCCAATAGTGTCATGGTTCAAGGGTAACACAAAGGTCCCTCACGATAAGAAAAAGTACATTCATAGCTCTGATGGTGACAACCACTTCTTGAAGATCCTGAAAGCTAACACTCAGGACAGTGGGATTTACACGTGCCGAGCCATTAATGTCGTGGGCGAGACGCTTTGTAGGGCGTCGCTGATGGTCCTGAATCCGCAGGCATATTCAGGAAAGGCTAGAGGACGAGAACTCACTGCTGTGTCCCTGGGCAGTGCCAAAGTGCAGCCTCAGAAGTTTGACTTGGTTGTCGGAAATTCCTCGTTTGACGGTGATCAGACCTCAGAGATCGAGCTCGAGTTTGAGTTCCCACAGGAAGCTGACGAGTCTCAGAAAGCCGTACGACTGGTAGCCATGACTGATAATGAGGTCAGCGAGCAGGGAGAGAAATACGTCAGCATCAATTTTGACGTTTTCGCTGAACCCTCAAAAGAGGACAAAATAGAATTCAAAGGCAAATCAACGAGTATGTGTAGCTTTCATTTCCAAGTTATAGAAAATCCCCCGAAATGTATTATTCCGCTTCAGAATGTTACTGCAGCGGTAGGAACACCAGTGCTGCTCCAGTGTTTAGTGAGTGGAAAACCAAACCCTACAGCAGAATGGTTCAAAGATGGTGCTCGAATAACAAACCCTAGATATATCATACAGGAAAAAGCGCAGGACATTTCAATTTGCTTATCACAAACGTGGTTCAGAGTGACGCCGGCGAATTCAAATGTGTTATCCAAAACAAAGCGGGCTCCACTGAAACAGTGTCTCTGCTGAAGGTATTTTAAACGATGACCTCTTTGATGCACATGAGCTTTCATTGTAATATGTGTTTTCTCTGGAGGCGTAGTCCCAGAGAAAGTGTGCTTTAATACTGTTAAGCCTATAACTGTATACCAGAGTTTGTCTATTCATTAAACAGTTTATTTAATATATATTTCTTGATATAAATGTCTATATTTGTTCAAACTTGTGCCATAGTGGTGTAGCATGTGTGTATTTCATGTTTGTTTTCTCTTTTGGCAGTGCAATTTGTTGCATGACTGTTGGTATACAGTTTAATGCAAAAGTGCTGTCACTCTGGTGAAAGTGCATGTATTACCGATTTTGTGAATATAAAGAAGTTACCCCACCATCACACTGAACAAACTTAAATACAGTGGTGCCTTGTCGTCAAATGCCAAGAAAAATTTTCCCATAAGGAATAATGTTAATTGATTTAATTTGTTCCAGACCTCCAGGAAATCCACACTGTACAAGGCATTATATGCAACAATGGAGCTGTGTTGTACAGGTGCTCCCTGATTTATGATGGGGATACACTCTGACAAATCCATCATAACTTCAATGTACCGTATTTTCCGGACCATAAAGCGCACCGGGTTATAAGGCGCATTAAATGAAACAAAACTCTTAAGTTCTGTCAGAAGCTCAGTTTGGTCTTTACCTGGCACAGGGCGTCTTCTTGCTTCCTCCACTTCCGTACCATTGATTCGTTAATGTTGAATTCTCTCGCAGCTGCTCTACGTCCATGTTGTACTGCGTGACTGATAGCGTTGTGTTTGAAATCCGCTTCGAAAATGAATGAATGAATGCACGTACCCTAATGCTGAAGCACATACCGTATTACTCCTCGATGCTGCGCACTACGGTGGCCGTAAGCTTCGTAACTTACCAAGGCCGTGCTAAAACATTTTGACAGATTTATGAGCGCCGTGTACCATCTACAATCGGTTCTAGGTCAGAAAGCACAACCAGAATTAATTCATACATTAGACACACCGCATTTAAAGGCGCACTGTCGATTTTTGAGAAAGTTAAAGGATTTTAAGTGCGCCTTATGGTCCGAAAAATACGGTATTATGAATCGAGGAGTTTATATACTGTATATATCATAGCGGAGCCTTAAAACACTAGCATTCAGTTGGGCAAAATCCTTAACACAAAGCTTATTTTATAATAAAGTGTTGAATATCTCAAGTCATTTAGTGAGTGATATATTGAAAGTGAAAAACAAACACAAAATGCTTAGTCCGTTGGCGAACTCAGGGCACTTGGGGCACTCGACTCGTACAAATTTAAGCAAGTGTCCAGAGTGCCAAACAAATGACGAGTGCCGACACAAATACTTTGTGTCAAATTGCGTTGAGAACCGAATTTGCTTCTGCATGGTTGAATGCATACATTTTAAAACGATTTAAATTAAACATATACTCTGCAGAACTTGAAGCAACTTTGAAGAAGACACACGTGTTTTAGGGGTGGAATTGCAGAAATTTGTTAGCTTTCTTCATTTACAAAAATCACCAAAACAGGTGAAATTTTTTGTAAATCCCTATGTCAGTTTCACAGAATGAGTCCAGGTGTAATGTTTAGAAACATTGGATAGCTAAAGTATTTTATTTTCCAAATACTCGTCCTTAACTTGAAACTAATTTTATTTACAGAAGTTCAAAAAATCATGAGTTTGAATTCTAAGTTATCCCATTCTTTTGTTCTGTGCTGTATGTAGACAGGCCAGTGTAAGTTAGAATATTATTGTTATATCATTTGTACTGATACATAATCTAAGGCTATAAGGATGAATATTTGACATTATTGTAGTATCATTAGTAAATGGCCTTATATTGTGGGTATTTTTGAATAAATTGCCTATTATTTACCATTTCTCTTTTTAAACTCCCATTATTCTGTATCTTACAGAATTCATAAGATGTTAGTCTGCTGTCACACAACAACAAACTTTATGTTAATGTAGACTTACTTGTGTTGTATAGTTAGACTTTTTTAAATGTAACAGATTACGCCTTTTAATTAAGTGTAAATAAAGTATGGTGGGCAATTGTAGTGTCCGTAAGATGACAACAAAGTGAGTTATGTAATTCTAGTAGATTAGCATTAACTGTTCTGTTAAATATGTGTGTGTGTGTGTGTGTGTGTGTGTGTGAATCCATTTGAGAATAAAGTTCTGAAATAGCCAACAACGTGTATGATAATCATTTATCTCTACTCTTGCCAATGAAAATCTTGAATCTTTGATATATGAATGTTGTGGTAAATATCTACTTCATTATTTTCATACAGAATATTCTAGCTTGACCGTGAAGACTGAAGAGGAAGAAGAAGAATTCTACAGCTCTTCCCTACAATTACCAAAAAAAGCTAAAACACTTGAGCTCATGCCAGAAACAAAACCATATTTAAGTTCTTTGGAACATAAAAAAGCAAAGCCCGTCTTTGTAACCCAATTAAAAAGTATAGAAATGACCGCTGGTAGTACAGCTAAGTTTACTGTCACTGTATCTGGTTTTCCAAAGCCGAAGGTTCAGTGGTTCCATAACGGAATAGTCATTGTGTCGTCATCTGTGTATAAGTTCGTGGAGGAAAAAGACGAGTACAGTTTGATCATCAGTGAGGTCAAGAAGGAGTATGAGGGAGAGTACTCCTGCATTGCCAGTAACAGATTTGGTCAGACTACCTGCAAAACAACATTAACAGTACAAGTCAGTGATTTATCGCCAGCAGAGAAATGGGTTCAGCAGATGTTTAAAGTTCCTGGAGAACCTCCTCGGTTCAGCGTCCAGATCCAGCCGGTGCAGTGTGCTGAGGGGTGTGAGGCCAAATTTCAATACAAAGTGCAAGGAACTCCCCATCCTGAGGTTAAATGGTTTAAGGGTAGCTCTGAAATTAAACCGAGTCCAAACTGCTGCATAGTAACAGAGCCGGATGGTACTGGATTTCTTATTATAATTGACGCCCATCAGAGTGTTAGTGGTCTTTACACCTGCAGGGCTTCCAACAGTTATGGGGAGGCGACTTGTAGCGCAGAATTAAATGTGTTTCGCAAAAGTTTCTCTGTATCTCATCAACAGCACTTGTCTCAGGAACAAAAAACGTACGAGGTGTCCACGACTGAAGAGGTGACCGAGTCTCGGTTGTACAGCGTGAGTCTTCCTAAGCAAGCTGGAGTAAGTCTGCAAGGAGACCAGATGATTTATACCATTGGCACAGAAGAAAAGAAGGTTGTCGCAAGCGAGGAAGTCGTTACCTTTAGTGAGATAGATGTGATGTCTGCCAAGATCCACAAGGAGCAAGTCACCCACCAAGCTGCCGTTCTGCAGTCTCACAAGCTGCAGGAAAGAGTGACTGTAGCTTCCGCCGAGCTACAGTCATCGGTGGCAACACCTCTTAAGCAGCTCCACGTGGCTGCAATGACATCTGCTGTCCAGGAAAGTGTGGGTTTCACAGAGCAGCATTTAGATTCCATCAAAAGTCCTGAGGTGGCAGAGCTTGAGATTACAAAGGAGCAACCCTCCGAGTGCATGTCTGCTGTTACTGAGAGTGTCACGTCTTTAACAATAGTCAAACCGGATCGGATAGCCATGAAAGAAGAACAGATAAAGGCAACCCCCGAGCCCAAACAGCAAATCTCGAGTCATCAGGTAGAAACCACGCTTGCAATGGTGAAAGAACAATCACAGAATATACCTGAAACAGAGGCAGAAAAGAGCTACCAAGTTAAAGAAGGTATTAAGATACAATATACAGCTGTTTCCTCAGAGAACCAACCAATACCTGGTGGCCATGTGACAGATTTATCAGCGTCGGATTCAGCCTTTCAGTCTTCAGTACAGACCGAGTCTTTAAAGCCAGTCATTCTTTCAATGAGTGAATCCAAGCACGTGCTATCAAAAGAGGAGAAAATCTCCATGCAAAGGCCTTCAGAAGAGACTGCCTCTCTTTCCAAGGATAAAGTCTTGAAGTCAGCGCTTGTCACCGAAGAAACAAATGAGCTTCTTGCTGACAGAGCAAGTTTAATTCCAGGTTTGGATAGCGCTGTTTCGGTTAAGTCGCAGAGAGAAGAGGAACGGCTGCATCATTTGCAGATTTTTACAGACCAGACACTTCTTCCCTCAGAGGGGAGGTTCAGTAGTGAGAAGCCAAGTCCTGAGCAGGCAGAAGTTAGAAAAAGTCCTACTCTTATGCACACGGTGTCGACAGACGAACAGGAGGCTGTTACGTGCGAAGAGTCATCGTTGTTATCTGTTCAAGTGTCACCCATCTCCGTACAGCCTTGTAAGGAGTCTCCTGCCCCCTTGCATCTGCAGGCAATTCAGCCAGAGTGCATGTTATCCAAAGAGGAGATGCTGTCAGTAGAAAAGCCAGACCAGCATATGGCAAAACTGAGACAGGAGAAGACCCGTAGACATGCAGTTACTACAGAAGAGAAAAGGGAACTGACAGCAGACTATTCCAAACCTCTCGACGTTTCCGTAACAGGATTTCAACCTGAATTCAAAAAAGAACCAAAACCGCAAAGCATTTTGCAAGTCTTCACAGAACCAGTGCAACTGCCAAAGGAGGATCCGTTTAGCATTGACCTTAAGCCACAACGCGCACTAGTTCAAAAAGAGGATGCTTGGAATATTTTACATGCCACGTCTATATCAGACAGGCAAGACCTGGAGGAAGGACACACAGAGAGTTTAGATACTGTCGAGAAGTATGAAGGCGTGACTAAGGTGGAGCCTAAATTTTCATCAGCATCCATTCACGTTGAGGAAATGGCGGTCTCTACTGAAAGTACTGTTGCTCTTGATGCTGCACAACAGGACTTTGCTGCTCATATTCAAGAGGGACAGTCCATCAGACAATCGGTATTAATGGAAGAGAAGCGTGTAATGAGAGGTGAAATATCTGAGAGTCTGTCCAAATCAGAAACGTCCACAGCAATGACCTCGCACCAGCAGATGGGCGTTTTACTGCTGTCAGAGTCTAGAGACAGCCAGACTCTTCCAAAGGAGCTGACATTTGTCATTCCAGCACCAAAGATACACAAGTTGGACATGAAGCGCCAGCTGAGAAACCTGCTTGCGTCTGCAGTCGCTCGGGATCAACCGTTGATCCTGGCAGATGTGGTCGAGCGTTTGGAAGTCGTTGAGGTACAGGAGGTTAAAGTGCAGAGAGAGCCCAGGAGTATAATGTTCACCTATCTTATTACAACTTCAGACGCCCCCATAGAGATCACGATCGCTTTTGAGGGTGAATACCCGCAGACCGCTGACCTCAAGAGCGAACTAATGGCTGCCTTAAATTCCATTGTTTTTCGTGAGCAGCATCTTTTTACTTCTGAGCAACCTGGAATGATGCAAATCGACAGGCCTCAGAGATTACAGGTCAGCAGCACCGCCTCGAAAGAAACGCTCTCGTCGCTAGTGGAGACTGTGCAGATCGCTGAAAGTGCAGAAAGCTTTTTGCCACCTAAAACTCAATCGGCTGCTCTGAAAACTGAGGTCACCGCCCCTGTTCAGTCTGTAACGGTTGAGAAAGGAGCTGTTATGAAGGAGTCAAAAACTGAAAGCATGCAGATGACCGTAGAGTCAAAAACAGAAATGAAACAGTCCGTTCATATTGAGAGACAGGAAATGAGATCAGTGACAGTAAAAAGCGAACAGAGAGAAGTAGGTGCGGTAGACATCACAGCCAGTTGGTCATCTGGGGCCATCTCGTTTGATCAATCCGCTCATGTTGTCATGCAGACGGAAGGAACGCAGAAATATATAGCGGAAGAGACTACTGTGGTAGAGGAAGAAATATTTAGGGAGGTTTCCGCAGTTTTTGAAAGCTTTTTGGAAGATATGACCGTAGAGGAGCACTCTAAAGCAACATTTACAGTGACTGTGAGGCATGTTTCGAAAGTGAATTGGCTTTTTAATGAGAAACCTATTAAGTCTGGCAAAGAGTTCAAGTGTTCCAAAGATAACGACACGTACACGCTAGTGATTGACAAAGTTATCAAGGAAAAACACGAAGGAGAATACACGTGTGAGGCTGTGAGCGAAGCTGGCTCGACACGGACATCGTCCTGGCTCACAGTGCTCATAAGAGGTTGGATTATGGGGATTATTCTACCACGTCATCACCCATGACTAACTCTTACCATTCATTGAACCCTTTAAGCTTTCATATAAGGCCACAATAGTAGCATTTCCTCTTTTTAAATCCATACGTCACAACCCTGGCCTGGTTATATACCATGTGCATTACTCTTTCCTTCTCTTCCTTCAATACCATCCCATGCTCATCCTCTTTCCATGTTGCCGTATTTTTCACTCACGACTTCACTGGAACTTGCATCATCCTGGAAATATGCACAATATTCCATTCATGGTTCATTCTTCACCGAGAAACTCTTTTTGCATGCTTGCCAGGGCGTATAGTCCTGGTTTTCTTCTTCATCGATCAGTTCTTTCCCCATAACCTCACAGTTTTCCCTCCACAGTCACTTCTGGACTATTGTTTTCATCTCATCTTACATGTCATGTTCATTATTTTTGAAGTGAATGCAATTCTGTGGACAAATCTATGTTAGGATCCATTTCAAAGAGATATGATTTGATCTGCAGAGTTGATACTAGGACTCTTCAAAGGGCACTTCTAATAGCTGTTTTTCTCCCTGTGCACATTCAGTGCCACCTGTTTTTAGGCACAAAGTCCAGCCTTTGGAGACTAGCGTTGGCAGCCCTGCCAGGTTCGAATGTGAGACTGAAGACGCTCCCAATGTCACCTTCAAATGGTTCAAGTCTGGTTTTGAAATCAGACAAAGTGACAAGGTCAGGATCGTCAGCCATCATACCACTTCGTCTCTGGAGTTTTTGAGCCCAACGACGGCTGATAGTGGAGAGTATACCTGCAAAGCTTCAAACCAACATGGAAGTGACAGCTGCTCTGCTAAACTGGTCGTGACAGGTAAGGTGCCTGTACTTTACTTGGTTGTGAGATAGTGGTTGAGAAATGAAATGTATGTTCATAACGGTGTTTGCTCTCTTTTTCACTTTAACTTGGTTTTATAGAGGTGTTCCCTCCAGAATTTGTCTCAAAGCCCGAATCAATGACCTTGTTTGTGAGCAAACAGGCAAAGTTGCAATGTGTAATCACGGGTTCAGAACCAATGAATGTTGCCTGGTACAAGGATAACATTGAGATTGTGCCCGATGAGCACTATAAAGTGTCCTCTAAAGAGAACACCTATTGTCTTGAGATCACCAAACTTGAACTAAGTGATCAGGGCTCATACCTTTGCAAAGCGACAAACAGCGTCGGCATGGCTACGTGCAGCAGTGAATTGATAGTTATAGACAAACCCAGTTTTGTCAAAACGTTTGAGTCGACTGCCGTGGCAGTGGGTAATCCGCTGCGCCTTGAATGTCTGGTGAACGAAGACATAGGAGTGACCATCGCCTGGACAAGGGATGGCAAGAAACTCCATAACACAATGGATAGCAAACTTTGTTTTGAGGATAAAGTGGCCTACCTTGAAATCACAAAGGCCAAGCTTAAAGATACAGGCACTTATGTCTGTACTGCTTCAAATGATGCTGGAAGCAGCACTCACTCTTCTGTGGTAACAGTGAAAGGTAAGACGTTTTCAAGTTCATTTCCAGCATTAATGCAATTACCCTGTAGGGACTGCATCGATGGAAAGTCATTCCTGTGCATGACCCAATAACAATTTTGCTTTGCTGTGAATGAGAAGACAAAGCTAAAGCAGCCTTGTCGCCTTTGGAGAAAGATGTGTTTCCTTCTCCGCTTCTTCTGTTGCTTTTCTTGTGTTGTTACATTCTTGATCTTTACAGCGTATAGCTGATTTTCTGTCGATTGATTTTCCCAGAACCTCCAGCCTTTGTAAAGAAACTGGAGCCTAAGATCCTATGGAAACAAGGCATAGCTGCACGCTTGTTGTGCACTGTTAAAGGATCTCCTGAGCTCCATATCAGTTGGTTTCTAAACGACAAACTGCTCAGTTCCAGTGAGAAACACAAAATCATATTTAAAGATGGCCAAGCTACACTTGAGATTATTGACCTTATTGTGTCGGACAGTGGAAACTACACATGTGAAGTAGTGAATGAAGCTGGTTGTGAAAGCTGTAGCACCATGGTGACTGTTAAAGGTTTGTCACAATAGAAATAATGTTCCAATGCAATTTCAAATATTATGTATTGCTGAAAACATATTTTAACGGATCTTGTTACTCGTAGAACCCCCGGCCTTTGTAAAGGAACTGGAAATGGTGGAGGTAGTCAAAGGGCAAACAGCCAAGTTTCAGTGTGAAGTTAGTGGCACAGCTCCATTTGACGTGACCTGGTTTAAAGATAGAAGGCCACTGGTGGCCACTGATAAGCACAAAATCGTTTCAAAAGATGCCATTTCTTATTTGGAAATACACACATTTGACAGTGTCGACATTGGGGACTACCAGTGTTGTGTTTCCAATGATGTTGGTAAAATCACTTCCAAATCAGTTGCCAAACTGAAAGGTGTGTACATGATCCATGTTGTTGTCTGTTACCTAAATGTGTGTTATTGTTGTGTCTGTGTAAGATACCAAATGGTCCTGAGTTCCTAATCTTCTTCCATGCAGAGCCACCATCTTTTGTAAAGAAGATTGAAAACACGACTGCGGTTTTAGATAGTGCTGTGAAACTACAGAGTACTGTTAAAGGCTCAGCTCCTATTACTATCAAATGGCTTAAGGATTCGGAGATTCTCAGACAGGATGACCCTAATATTACGATGAGATTTGAAAATAATGTGGCAATTTTGGCTTTCACAAAAATAGCCAAAACCCATGATGGGAAGTATGTATGCCAAGCCGAAAATGAGGCAGGGCAGCAAAAATGTGAAGCGACATTATCGGTTCAAGGTTAGATTAAAACCGTACGCATATATTAATGTTGTTGTTACGAACAATTTGGTAGTACTAAGTCCATCCCTTTTTTAAATCTCAGAACCCGCTAGAATTGTTGACAAAGCACCGTCCATCAGCGTAACAGCAGGAGACTCTGCAGTCTTGGAATGCACTGTGTCTGGAAGCCCGAATCTCAAAGTGAAATGGCTTCGAGATGGCAAAGAGGTAACAGGAGGCAGGAAGTACAAGATCTCCTTTAAGGACAACGTAGCAAGCTTAAAGATCCTGTCCGCAGAGAAGAGCGATAGCTGCAGTTACACGGTAGAAGTTTCTAATCGTGTTGGAAAGGACCAGTGCTCTTGCTCTGTCACAGTGCTTGGTTAGTCATCTTCTTTTAGACAGTGTCATATTCTGTGCATGCCCAGATTTGAATTTGAGTTTCAACGCAATGCTCTTTCGAACAGATAAGATCATACCCCCCAACTTCACAAAAGTTCTTAAAAAGGTTGATGGTAACGCTGGTGCAGACATTCACATGGAATGCAGGGTGTCAGGGTCACAGCCCATGACAATATCTTGGTTCAAGGATGGAACGGAGATCACGGCCGGGATGAAATACCAAACTGAATTCAAAGAAAGCACAGCTATTCTGAAGATCTCTCAGTTAGACATCGCTGATGCTGGGGTTTTTACTTGCCACGCAACGAATGCTGCAGGGCACGGCGAGACCAGTGGAACAGTATCTGTTAAAGGTCAGAACAACAGCTGCTGCCAACTGCTGAAATAGTTCTGTTGTTCAATGTATGTATTTCCTAACTGCAATTTTCCCCTCACAACTAAATTTAGAGCCACCGGTCTTCACAATGACGCCCGACTCTCAAGATGTCATACCGGGTTCCAATGTAGTTTTGAAGGCTGCTTATACTGGAACGCCCAGTCTTACTATTAAATGGTTCAAAGAAGAGGTAGAAATGTTAACCGGAGGCAGTTGTTTCATCAAGAAAGATGCCTCTTCCAGCACTCTGACATTGCACTCTGTAAAACCATCCCACTCTGGCAAATATACTTGCCAGGTCACCAACGATGCAGGAAAGGTTTCGTGCACCGCTGTCTTGTTTGTGAAAGGTGCCTTTTCTTCTTTTCCTTTCTCATTTCAACACTGAATGCGTTTTCTGTTTTTGAGTGATCTTAAACCATTTTAAATGATGTCCATTCCTCTTTTAGAACCTCCGAAGTTTGTGATGAAACTTGATTCAACTAAATTAGCAGTGAAAGGGAGTGCTGTTGTTTTGGAATGCAGAGTAACTGGCAGCCCTGAGATTACTATTACGTGGTATAAGGATGACACAGAGATCAGTCCGAGCAATAAATACAAACCGACCTTCATCGACTCAGTTGCTACACTGCAGATGTCCGATTGTAGCATTGAAGACAGTGGGGATTATATTTGCGTAGCATCTAGCGATGCTGGCACTGACAAATGCAGTTGCATGGTTACAGTGAAAGGTGTGTAATAGATATCCATTGGAATATTGTTCTGTGATTTTCGAATTGCTAGTTCATTTTATGCTCTCTTGCCTCAGAACCTCCTGTGTTCGTAAAATTATTTGAATCAAGAGAAGTTGTCAAAGGCTCTGACCTTGTCCTGGAGGGCTCGGTCTCGGGGACTCCACCTTTTGAGGTGTCCTGTCTCAAAGACTCAAAGCAGATGAGAAGTGACCGTCGCCATATCGTTAGCACAAAGGACGATGCCGTTACTGTTGAGATTCTCAAATTTGAACCTAGCGATGCGGGAAAATATCAGTGCACAGTAATAAACGAAGTAGGACAGACCTCGTGTGATTGCGAGATCTTGTTAAAAGGTTGGTAAAAGTGCAAAATCTGATTACGCTTATTAGCCAACCCTACGGGCTTGCATTTGACAATTTAATGATTGGCTTTTTCCTTTCATTAGAACCACCATCGTTTGTGCAGAAGATAGATAACACGAATGCCCTCCTAGGCACTGAGCTTAGCATGATATGTGTTCTGAAAGGCTCGCTGCCTATTACGGTGTTCTGGACGAAGGATGACCACGAGGTCAAAGATTCTGAGACTGTTCAGATTTCCTTTGAGAACAGAACAGCAGTGCTGCATCTTTCTAGCGTACAGTCGAAACATGCTGGAAAGTACACTTGTCATGCCCAAAACGAAGCTGGAAGTCAGAAATGTACAGCCTCTTTAGTGGTCAAAGGTTCGTTTGGACTGTTCCAATTATGCAGCAGTTAGTGGAGTTTCCCTTTCTTACGATTAGTTGACCTGCAATCTGTCGTTCATTCCAGAGCCAGCAAATATCACAGAACAGGCCAAGTCTATCAGTGTCACTGTAGGAGATCCTGCCACTCTGGAGTGCAGGTTCACAGGCACTAAAGCGCTGAAAACCAAATGGCTAAAGGACGGGAAAGAGCTGACATCAGGCAAAAAATACAAAGTACAAAGCACGGATAAAAGCTCCGTATTAAAGATCTTGTCTGCAGAGAGAAGTGATGAAGGCGAATATTCGTTCGAGGTTTCGAACGACGTCGGCAGAAGTACCTGTGAGGCTTCTGTGACTGTGCTAGGTCTGTTTGTTAGCCAACAAGCTTACAGTCTTAAAAATGTCTAATCTCTCGTCACTCATTCATGGCTTCTCTTATTGTTGTCGGAACAGATCAAATCATCAAGCCTTCCTTCACAAGAAAATTAAAAGCAAGGGAAGGTATTAAAGGATCCTTTGCACAGCTGGAATGTCTCGTCTCGGGATCTCTGCCTATAACAATCACTTGGTTCAAGGAAAACAAGGAAATAGAAATGGGAGAAAAATATAAGAGCATTTTCTTCGAGAATGCAGCGTCTTTGGAAATCAGTCATCTTGATAGTTCTGACAGTGGCAACTATACTTGCATTGCTGTAAACAAAGCAGGCCGGGACCAGTGTTCCGGCGTCTTAACAGTGAAAGGTATGCACATTTCTGTCAACCTTGCTCATGTAGCCAAGTGCTGAATTTTCAGAATGTCGGAGATAAGTATTGAGGCTACCCTACAGTCCCCTTCATAATGACTGGCACCACTGGTAAAGATGAGCAGAAAGAGGGGTAAGAAATTCACTGTTTGGTGAATTCGCTTCATCTCCCACTGAAGAAATATGTCAAATATAACTTCTACAAGGTGTCTCCTATTTACGATGGGGATTCTGTTCACCAAATCCATCGCTGGTTGAATTTATCGTAAACCAAGGAGTTTAAAATATAATGTAAAATCACAGCGTAGCATACCTTAAACATGCTTAAAATGCTTACATTACATTACTGTTGGGCAAAATCATTAACGTCAAGCTTATTTTATAATAGGTAATTGAATGTAATTTATCGTATAATGTCTTGAAAGTGAAAAATAACCCTCGATTATTATTGTGACCACGGCTTTTTCTCACTCCATTTCCCAGCGCTCATCACTCCCATCACGTCAATCCATCACTTAGCACAGGAGAGTGTAGCACAGGACCAGTTTCTGCTGAATGTATATTTATGTGTACTATCGGAATATCAGATGTTGGAAAATGGGGAGTACCTATAATTGAAGTAAATTTAGTTTGTAAAAAAATCAAAACCACGTGCCACAATTGTTGGCACCCCTAGAAATTTTTACAAGCAAAATTTTACTGAAAATATTTCCATATATGTATACGTTATAAGGAAGAAACCTTGGGAGGACCAAGGCTCAAAAAGGGACATATATATTAGAATATCTAGGAACTATCAGGCAGTAATCCACAATTTCCTGTTCCACTGAAGTGCATAACTTATGTATGAGTTGACACAGAGGTCAAATTCTCATTGTTGTTCCTCAATGGGAAAGACAAGAGAACACAATTTATTTGGAATGCCTTGCCTGTCATCTAATTCTACTGGGACTACACTCAAAAAAACTGATGGCCACTGTTAGGTATGGTGTGGAGTCCTCATTAGAGTCCTGGCAATTTCATTAGGGTACATGTCATCATGAACTGATCCAAATCATATGTCAAGATCACCACAAAAATGATTTACAGAAGACAAAACCAAGCTTTTGTCGTGGTCATCTTAGTCCTCCATAGAAAACCTGTGAGGTGGGCGAAAGAGGAGAGTGCACTAGAGGACAATCTGGAGAGTATTAAATGCAGGGGTGCTAGTAAATGTGGCACATGATTTTGTTAAAAATAGTAATTTTGTGTCAGACTAGGCAAGTCAATTCAGATTTATTTATATAGTGCTTTTTACAGTGGAGCATTGTCTCAATTTTAGATTTTCTTCCAATATCTAGTGCCAGTCCCAAATTGAGCAAGCCTAGGGTGACAATGGCAAGGAAAAACTCCCTGAACATTACAAGGAAGAAACCTTGGGAGGACCGAGACTCAAAAAGGGCCCCAACCTCCTTGGGTGGCATAGATGATAAATGTAAGAGTTAAACTAATTTATCTCGTCAGTAGTAACAGTGCAAAAAACAGAAACTAAGTAAATATTAACCGGTAAATAAAATATTGAATAAGACAATACGTAGCAGCGTTATTTAGCCTGATACACAGATTACATTTACTTCAACTAAAGGTTGGATTTTTCTCATTCGTACAGTGTGAGAAAGCTAATTCTTATAACGCATGTTACTTATCTTTCCCAGGGCTTATTGTGAAGGGGACTGTGTAGTTCTCATTTCAGTTAGCTGATACAATATAACATTATACACTCCCTTAACACATATACTCCCTTTGTATTAACAGAACCTCCAAGTATCATTGAGAAACCCATTTCACAGAATGTCATACCGGGAACCAGAGTAAAATTCAACGTCCTTCTTTCTGGCACTCCTCCATTGACCATCAAATGGTTCAAAGATAAGAAAGAGGTCTTATCAGGAGCTAGCTGCTCAGTTCAGAAAGATGATTCCTCAAGCTCGCTCGAGCTGTTTTTCACTAAGGCATCAGACTCTGGAGACTACATCTGTGAAATAAGCAATGACGTTGGCTCAGAGTCCTGCCAGGCAACGCTCTTTGTCAAAGGTTATTATTTAGCCCATTTAAATAAATCCCCAATATTTTCATGTATAATTATGGTATTTATAACATTGACTTATATTTTTTATATTATCTTATCCAGAACCTCCAAGATTCACCCAGAAACCAGACAAGGTTTCAGTGGTAAAACCCAGCCAGTCTGTCATTTTTGAGTGTCAGGTCGTTGGCACTCCAGAGATAGACACATACTGGTTCAAAGACGGTAATGAATTAAGTCCAGATGACAATCACAAAATGAGTTTCGCTAACTCATTGGCGAGGCTTGAGATAATAAGCACCCATCTTAAGGACAGTGGAGTATATTTCTGTGAAGCCCGCAATGAGGCAGGTAGTGAGAGCTGTAGTATGGAGCTGAAAGTGAAAGGTTGGTGTACGTTTGGTGTTTACGGCTAAATAATTAACTTGAGAGTTTAGAAATGGTCAGGTGTGTTGATATCACGTTTCATGTCTCCTCCCCCGTATTTCAGAGCCACCAGTAATCGTGAAGCCGCTTACGCCTGTCGAGGTTGTGAACGGCTCGAATGCTTCTTTCGAGTGTCAGGTTAAAGGAACTGCTCCTTTTGAGATGACCTGGCAAAAGGATTCCAAAGACATAAAGCCTAGCATGAAACACGTGTTTTCTCAGAAAAATGGCTCGGTGATAGTTCTTGACATACAAAAATGTGATCTCTTGGATGTTGGCGAGTATCAGTGCATCATTTCAAACGAAGTTGGCAGTTGTTCTTGTCGGACGACACTAAATATCAAAGGTATAAAAGTCTAAGAACGTATGAACCTTATGAATTGTACATGACTGGTGCTTTCTCGATAACTAATGCATTTTTAAACTCTCCACTGTCAGAACCACCGTCATTCATAGAAAAGATAAAGAATGTCACCACGGTGTTGGGAAGCGTAGTAGAGTTTAAGTGCGTGGTGAAGGGCTCGCCTCCTCTGACCATACAATGGCAGAAAGATGAAACCTGGATCTTGGAGGACTCAAGGATTGAGAGCTTGTTTGAGAATAACGTTGCTCTCTTGAGAATCCCCATGTGCGAGTCTAAAGACAGTGGACGGTACACTTGCCAGGCAATGAATGAGGCAGGGCAAGAGAGGTGTTTTGCCACCCTTTTGGTCGAAGGTTGGTTATTTATGTTGTGTAATTACAATTTACACTAGTCTTTATAGGAATATAGCATTTTGACCGGATTTGTATGTTTCGGACTTCAGAGCCTCCTCAGATTATTGAAAAGCCAGAAATGATAAACGTCACCGCTGGGGATCCAGTCAGTTTTCAGTGCAAGGTAACAGGCACTCCCGAGCTGAAAGTGAAATGGAGTAAAGATGGTAACGAGGTGGTCCCATCCAGACAACACAGCCTCAGCTTTGCCGATAACATCAGCAGCCTAAAGATACAGTCCGTGCAGTTAGAAGATGCCGGAACGTATCTCTTTGAGGTTGCCAATCACATCAGTGTCTGCCAGTGCAAAGTGACTTTGAATGTCGTAGGTCAGTATTTCCATATAGAGTTTTACTGAAGTCAGTACATTAATGTGCCAAATTCAGCAGTACTTATACAGTATTTCACCTTTCTTTGTGTGAACAGAACAATTAATTCCTCCATCCTTCATCAAACCCCTGAGCGATATGGAGGAAATTCTTGGTTCCCCAGTTAAAATAGCATGCAGCATGTCTGGCTCTCTACCGATCTCGGTGGAGTGGTTAAAAGATGGAACTAAACTGTCAGGGATAACCAAGTACAAACTGGTCCATGACAACAACAGCACCTCCTTGGAGATTGAACAACTAGAGAAAGCAGATACCGGAACCTACACGTGTAAACTTACGAATAAAGCGGGCAGTTGCGAATGCAGTGGAGGACTGAGGGTGAAAGGTCAGACGACATCACGCCATTCAGATTTCATACACAATACTAGTACATCACTTTAGAGTGTGTAGGATAGGATGGCTGCTACTACTTTAACGGGTGTGTCTGTATTTCTGTCCTAAACCATTTAGAACTCCCAAGCTTTGTGGTTGTCCCAGAACCCCAGGCTGTCATACCGAATACCACGGTTCGTTTTAAGAGTACCTTTAAAGGAACACCTCCCTTCACCGTGAAGTGGTTCAAAGACGATACTGAACTGATTCCTGGACCGTCCTGCTTTATTGGGCTTGAGGGCCTTTCGTGCTTCATAGATCTTTACGCTGTCGGATTCTCAAACTCTGGGACCTACTCTTGCCAAGTTAGCAATGATGCTGGTACAGCGAAATGTGCCACAGTCTTGCTGGTGAAAGGTTGGACTTTATTCTTTTTTTACTCCATTGTCTTCGTCTTTGTTGTTTTTGTGTTTTAAAATGTCTCTTGCTCCATTGGCATCATCTTCAGAATGGTTTGTTTCGGAATGCCTCTTGCTCCATCGCCATCCTCGTTATCGTTTATTGCTTTTAAATGGCTCTTGCTTCACTCTCATCATCTTTATCGTTGTTTTAAGGTGCTTCTTGTACCACTTTTGTTATGGTCATTCTTTGTTTTGCTGTGTGTCCATTTTGCATGCGGCTTCTTATATTGCGTGATCATCTTGCTCTTCATCCCTCATCATCATCTTGCTTCTCTCTGGCAGCCATCTTTGTGCTGTTCATTTCTGAAGCCGTCTTCTGTCCTGTCCCATTGTTGTTCAGTGTGTCACAGTTAACATGTGATCCCTTTACCTTTGCAGAACCCCCTGAGTTTGTACAGAAACTACCAGCAACAAAATTCATAAAGATGGGAGAGTCGCTCCGGCTCGAATGCAAGGTGACCGGCACGGCACCTTTGAAAATTAGCTGGTACAAAAATGACAACAAAGTCGCTGACAGTCCCAACGTGAGGATGGCGTTCGATGGCTCAGTGGCAGTGTTTGAGATTCTCAGCACTGCCTCTGAGGATGATGGAGTGTACACTTGTGAAGCTCAGAACGATGCGGGAACTAAGAGCTGCAGCACCACTCTCTCAGTCAAAGGTTA
Source organism: Ancistrus triradiatus (assembly GCA_025084515.1). Lineage (NCBI taxonomy): Eukaryota > Metazoa > Chordata > Actinopteri > Siluriformes > Loricariidae > Ancistrus > Ancistrus triradiatus. Next base: position 143,235 of record JAJAGP010001386.1, read on the forward strand.
GCCGTTTGTTGAAGCTTTTTTTTAACCACTAATCCGTTTTCTTCATTATTCCCTCCGACAGGTATGAGGTCATTTACTCATAGGTGAGGTACAAACTCATAGTTTCAAATGTATTTCTAGAACCTCCCACTTTCCAGAAAGTGCCCTCGCCTGTTGAGGGATTGAAGGGCAAAGACGTCAGCCTTACCTGCGAGCTGAAGGGAAGCACACCCTTTGAAATAACGTGGTTTAAAGACAAAAAGCCACTGAAGGAAGATAGAAAGCACAAGGTTGTGTCTGAGGGACACTCGGCAACTCTGCACATTCTCGGACTGGAGACCTTAGATGCTGGTGAATACGAGTGCAAAGCCTCAAACAACGTAGGAAGTGCCACCTGCCAAGGAATAGTGAAATTCAGAGGTCAGTGAAACCGTATAAACAGAAGGTTTATTACGCAACATAACTTTTTGTCTCAAAGCTGACTTTATTATCTGTTCTTGCCATTTAGAACCACCAGTCTTTGTCAAGAGACTGACCAATATGACAGTCAGATCTGGTGAGGAATTTACTCTTATAGGCACTGTGAAAGGCTCTGAGCCGATCAGTGTGTCTTGGGTTCAAGATAAGGACCACGTTCTCAGAGATGGCGACAACAGGAAAATTACCTTTGAGAATAACCAGGTCTCTCTTAGAGTCTTTAAAGCTGATTCCACAACTGCTGGGAAGTATACCTGTCAGCTTAAAAATGATGCTGGTGTGGCTGAATGCATGGCCAATATAACCGTTTTAGGTTTGTGGAATTCTGTTTGTGTTCCTTTCTGTTCTCTTCTCGTAGTGTATTCGTTCTAAGACCAAATCATTGAATTTGAATTTCCAGAACCCGCTGCCATTTTGGATAAGACCGAGTCGGTGAGTGTCACGGCAGGTGATGTGGCAGCGTTAGAGTGCAGTGTATCTGGCACACCAGAGCTCAATCCAAAAATGGTAAGGTGGAGTAGGCTGTCCCTTCTGGCAATAAAGTACAAAATTCACCTTCTCCACGAATATCTCATGCCTTAAGGTGTTGTCACTGACAAAAATGATACGTGATATACACCTTTGAGGCAAGAATGAAGTTGCCATTGATGCTGCAAATGCAACTTCACCGTCTTAGGTTAGTAGTCGAATATACAGTAGATTCCCCTCTCTGGATACTTTGCATGGTGCCTTACCAGGTCCGTTCGCTCTTCGTTGTTTGGAACTCAAGTATTCCCACCACAATTAGTGACGAATCATCATGTTTTTTTAAACAGACAAAATTATCCCGCCGACCTTCTCACGAAATTGGAAGGATGCTCAAAGGTATTGTTGATAACCCTATCGAAATATGTAAGGTCCTCCGGTTTTCTGCAACCGCTTACCATCACGTGGTTCACAATGGTGAAGAAGTCACGAGTGGGCCAAATTATGACATCAGTTTTGCTGAGAACACATGTACACTTAAGTTACCCATTCTAACACTGTCAGATGCTGGTTCATACACATGCAAAGCAACAAATGTTGCTGGAACCGCTGAGACTACGGCTTCTCTTGTGGTTAAAGGTCAGTACTTAGATTTGTAGAAAAGTCCTCCAGAACATGAATCGTACAGTCATACAGTTATCATGTACTTCATTAAGATTGGGAATACAGGTAGTCCAAGTTTTAAGATGGGAATACATTCCAACAAATCCATCGAAAGTTGATTCGTATTTGTTTCGTAAACATAGCGTAGCCATGCTTAATTACTTACATTAACCTACAGTTGGGCAAAATCATTAACACAAAGCCCAGTTCATAAAACATATTGAATATATCATCTAATTTATTGAGTGATGTATTGAAAGCAAAACCAAAACCAAAATGCATGAAAAATACATTTTTAAATTTCAGAATATGGTTTCTGCTGAGTGTGTATTTATGAGTATTATTGGATTCCCATTGTAAAATGGGGGGCACCTGTATTCAGAAATTGGGAGCCTATTTAGTATTGTCTCATGGAAAAGTCCACTCTTTGTTCTTGTGTAGTCAGTAGCCGGAATTCCATCCAAACCTTTAGCAAATGTTACGCACATTTACGAAATTTTGGCCGAAAAACTGTGAATCAAGTCAAGTTTCCATCCACTACAGTTATGCGAAGAAACTTTAGATGACGTAGGCTAACATGATTAGGGTTGGCATCGAAACAAACAAAAATGGAAGAATTTAACTCAGGCTTTTCGCAGAATAATCTTTACAGCCATTTAAAATCCCTGTGTGGCTTTTAATGCTGGGCAGGACGAGCAGTGACCCAGCTAATATAGCAAATAGCAAAAACTCGGTGGATGGAAAAAACGCTAGTGTTGTGGGTAAAGGAAAGAAGCTATTCTGGATACCTTTTACTTCTGCTGCTTTTCTGGACCACCAGTCATTTTTGGTAGCTCTGACAGTGGATTAGGGAAATAAAATACTGTATGTGTTATATCAGTAATTTGGATAATGGGAATTCAGATACTAGTTTGACCATGGCTGCTCTTTTGTAGTTTATTCATTTATCTTGCCCCTGTTAATGCTATTATTTCTTACCTCCACAAACAATATTCTTGCAGAACCTCCATCTTTTGTGACACCACCTCAACCAGTTTTGAGGCTCTGCCTGGTTCAAATGTGACATTCACTGCAAACTGTGAGAGTAAGTGCTCCATTAAAGCTGAAATGGTTCAAAGGCAGAAGGAGATTGGTCCGGCAGAAGTTGTGAATTGCCTCTACGAGAGACACAGCTTTCTCTGTCAGCTCTTGAACTTGTACAAATCCAGTGCATGGGAATATACCTGCCAAATTATTAATATGCCAGGAAGGTAAACGCCCCTGTGACCCTGTTTGTGAAAGGTTGTTTACCAGAGATTTGGATACCCTTCTAATACTTTTTAGGGATTTGGTAGATATTCTTCTTGTTTGATTGTTTTTATTAAAGGCTGCACATTTTGTCAAGAAGCTGAAAAGCATCTCTGCTGAGATGGCAAGTCCGCTGATCCTGAGTGCACGTATCTGGAAGCCCCAAGATTTTGGTGAAGTGGCACAAGGATGGCCAGGAGATATCTCGGCTTATAGATAATATAATAACCACTACAGAGAGCTCCTGCATCCTGGAGTGCCTCAACTGTGATAAAGAGACTGCGGAACATACTCTTGTGAGTGTCCAAGATTCCGGACGGACACCTGTGATGCCACGGTGTCCATACTATGTTTTGTTTTGTTCGCCTGTAGATTCTAAAAGAACGTAAAAACAAGCTGAATGTGCATGCTTTCTAATACTGCTGGTCTTGTTTGTCACGTTTAGACACCTTCTTTATTGAGCTTGGAACCAATGGAAGTGACTGCAAGGTGATGGCTTATGTCCCTGAAAATGCCACATTGTGGGCACTCCGATATTACAGTGTCATGGTTTAAGGAGATGGCAAAGTTCGATCTTCTCCAAACGCAGAATTGAGTACGCTAAAGCATTGCATGTTTGAAAAAAAATTAGCCAAAGTCTCAAAAGCTGATAGCGGAGAATATCATTAAGGCAGAAAACAGCATTGGATCTGCCATCTTCCAGCTGCCATTTACTGTGCAAGGTGATGAATCCTTTCTCTGAGAATGGTTTACTTCTTAAATGACAGCTGTTTTTTGTTGCCTGTGCTGGTAAACCTGACATGTAAATTTTTGTCTAACTTTTTTCTTTTGCAGAGGCCAAAACTCCACCTTCTTTGCCCAAGAAAATTACGAGCATTCAGCCAAACTGTTGGGCATAGCGTCCCCATTTTAGTGTCGTGTGCGGGTCGTCTCCTGTGGAAATTTGCTTGGCTTAAAGACCGGTGAGCCTCTGAGAGCACTCATGATCACCATTACTTTTGATGATACCTCTGCTGTCCTGACAATTGCCAAGGGTGAATAGACACTCTGGAGAATACACTTTGTGTCGCAACAAACAGTGTCGGAACTGCTTCTTGTCAGAGCCAACTCACACTCCAATGTCTGCGAACGTATCATGAAGTGTTCAGCAATGTTTCTTAACCTACAATGCTAACCTGTATGGATGTGTCTGATCCCTTGTAGGCTTAATATCCTTTTAACATTTCAGAGCCCCGATACCCACCTGTGTTTGAATGAAAGCTTGAGCCCATGGAAGTGACGGTTGGAATACCGTGGAACTGGAATGCCACATGACTGTAACGTTGCCAATAAAAGTTCACTTGGTCAAGGATCACAACGATATCCCCACAGGGGAAATTATAAGATATCTTGTGTGGACCAATACTCCCCCTCTGACTATTGTGAAGGCAGACAAGGCTGACTCTGGCCGCTATCTGCCATGCTAGTAAAGATATGGGGAGGACTCTTGTTCAGCCTAGGTCACTGTGAAGGTATCTGCTTGACGCTTGTGATTGTGGTTTGTGGTCCTGCAGTCTATTTATAAATTGTAACGTTTGCGTCTTGTTTGTTTTGTCCGGCTGTGCTTTGTTGTTCAAAGTCACTGTAATGTGATACAACCTTCCAACGTCTATTTTGACACTGTTTGTATTTTTCTCCGTCGATACTCGTTCAAATGCACATGTATTCTTTGAATATTAATTTGTTTTTCTTATTCCTAGAACAAAAAATCCCACCAAATGCTTCACCCAAAGCCTCCATAAACATGAGGACACTGAAGGCCAGTGGGGGGGGGGGGGGGGGTGGTCAAGCTTGAGGCACGTGTTCCGATGCAACCCATGACTGTCAGCTGGTAACAAAGACGACAAAGAAATCGTCATCCCCCCCCCCGCTCTGACAGTTCGATTGACCTTCAAGAACAATATGGCTGCACTGTTTATAAAGAAATTCCTCCCGTTCAGATAATTGGTACTTACACATGTTAAGTGGCACCAATGAGGCTGGAACAGCCTTCATGTCTGGTTTCAGTCCAATCACAGGTACATAGACTGTTGAGTCCTGCTGAGTCTTGATATTGACTCAAGTGCTGTGTAACATACTGTGAGTTCTTTGATCCTAATATTCTTTTTCACTACTCCTTGTGTTCTTCACTTTTCATATGTAGAGCGAAAAGTACCTCCAAGCTTTGACTTGCCTCTTAAACCCGTGACGATAAATGAGGGTGAGACCGGCTTCCCTTAGCTGCCATGTACGTGGCTCTCCAACCACTGAAAATTCATGGAATGAAAGACCGCAAGGATCGTCACCTTCCCGGAAACACAGGATCACATTTTTAGATGGCACCGCAACATTAGATTGCTCATGTGTCAAACAAATGCCGTAGATTATCTCTGTAAGGCCACCATGAAGTTTCAGTGAGTTCTGGCAAGTCCGATGGAACTGTCAAAAGGTATTTCTCTGGTCCGTGTGGGTTTTTACTCTGGAACTGCCATGGTTTTGCTGTTTAGTCTAAATTTTGTCCTTGCATGTCCAATGTGCAGTCCTCAAAACTATATGCTTATGACTCCTAATACGATTGTTGCTTCTCTTAATTGGACAATACAAGGCTTTTTTGGTGGGTTCTAATGGCTTGCCAGTTTAGCACCAATTGACATTAAAGGTCCTTTGACAATACTGTCCTGGCCTTGATTTGTGGCGCTCGTTGTCACAAGCCCACCACTGCCCGATGACTTGGGTTCGAGTCCTGGCCGTGTCTTATCTGGTTTGGTGTCATGCCGGCGTGATGGTCTGCACGGCTGGTGGATTATGGCCGGCCTTGGTGCCTGCACATTAAATGCCAGCCCTGCAAAGCTGGCGCCCCATCCTGGTTACATGCAAGAGGGCATGTACCCAGAATGGGGTGCCGAGTCTATGGCAGGGCTGGCATTACTGTTTATATAAACAGGACTAAAAAAGTGGACAAACTAATCTTGATTTCCTTTACAAAGCACCTGTCTTCAAATTGCTAGTCTCTGAACCCTGTGCCTGGTTTCATAAACAACCTAAAATTTTATCTTACGATCCCTTAAACATGCTCTTAGGTTGAGTGTGTTGCAGAAAAAAAATGCCTCAAGTTCTACCTAAGTAAGACCTCATCTTACCCTCCCAAAAGATGGAAATATGGGAGTTTTTGTTTTGTGAAGATGACGCTTGTTAATAAAACAAAAATAAAAATAAGTACATACAGTGATGATATATGATATGATGATGTGATTATTATTAGGTCAATATTTACTATTATTTACTCGATAAGGTTTGTATTATTTATTATTTTTTATTTCTTGTCATCATTACTAGCTCTTTCCTTTTTGTTCCATATTGGGTTTAAAACAGTAAAGTAAGATCTCAAAAAGCCGTGTTTTTTTTGCTGATGAGGTGTTTGTCATGAAAACAGTGGACTGGAAACAAAACCTCAGTCACTGCGTAAATCCCGAACTGTTTTCCCTTAGTTAATTGAAACGCCTGGAGGATTTTTATGCCAACAAACTCAAGTGAAATCTCATTAAGGTTTGTAACTTGAGGAGAAAGGAACAACGCGTTTATGCAGCCGGGCAACTGAAGCTTTGAATGGCTTTTCGGTAGTAAATTGCTATAGGGCTTGTTATTATATCTGTAGATCTCATTGTTATCTTATCCTGATTAACGAGAAGCCAAAAAGCCCCTCCTGCACCAGCTCCTTGCAGCTCCTAAAGCTCCTGAACCAGCTAAGAAACTGGGACCAACTTGTACTTTATTGAGGAACCCCAGGGTGTCCGTATCACTGAGAGTAAGTGCCAGGGCGTAATCCGATTATTTCATTTTAATTTCTCAAAGCCTAGGATCGAACTGTGTTAAGGTAACGTTTTCAAATGATGCATTGTTTTATGTGTCTATAGAGGGCACTGCGATTTCTCGCAGAAGGTCGGAGGAGATCCCATTCTAGTGTGAATGGATGAAGGGCAAGTGGAAGGCAGATGACCCCCACGGTGGTCGCATCATTCTTGAGCAGAAGGGCCATGGGCCAAGAATGCAGCTCAGAGAGTGGCAAATCTGACTCTGGCCAGTACAGAATGTGTAGCATCTAACCAACATTGAGAGATTGATGCGGCATTTTTTCTGACTTTGCATGTGGATGAGAAGAAGGAGATTGTACTTAAACAGTCCACCCTGAAAAAGTAAGTTTGGGGTATAGGGTTTCACATTCCAAAAAACTGCAGTCATGCAATAGAAAGAAATTTAAAATGGTTGATTTTATTTTTAGGACTCCCTCGAACAGAAAAGCCCTAAAGATGAATCAACATTGACATCGTTGAACTGCTCAGGAACGTAGACCCGAAAGAGTACGAGAATACGCTCGCATGTACGGCATCACAGATTACCGTGGTCTTTCTTCAATCCATTGAGCAGCTGAAGAAAGGAGAAGGAAGAAGAAACTGGAAGACCGGTGATATATTTTTGCAATGAACTCAGATGAATTTTCACATTTTAACTCGGGCTGTGATAATGATTATTTGGTGTCTATAATCTGTTTGATTATTTTTTGATTAGTCAATTGATTTATTTTAAGTCATGCCCTCCATCTCTGCTTCCTTTGGGTGTGGGTTTGTTCCAAAACGTTTCACCTCACCTGCTCAATCTGGCACTTCTGTGAATGCGAATGTCACCCTTTTGCCAATCTCTGCATTAACAATAATTTCCCATAGCAAATTACAGTGGTGCTTGAAGTTTGTGAACCCTTTTAGAATTTTCTAATTTCTGGCATAAATAGAACCTAAAACATCATCATAATTTCACACAAGTCCCTAAAAGTATATAAAGAGAACCCAGTTAAACAAATGGACAAAAATATTATACTTGGTCATTTAGTTATTGATGGAAATGATCGCACTATTACATATTAGTGAGTGGCAAAAGTTATGTGAACCTTTGCTTTCGTATCTGTGTGACCCCCCCGTGCAGCAATAACTGCAGCTAAATGTAGCTTAACTGTTGATTCAGGTCCTGCACACCGGCTTGTCCTTGTCTTCCACAACATTTCCATTGGTTAAGGTCAGTACTTTGACTTGGAGATTGCAGAACCATTAACTACTTTAACCATTCTTTGGTAGACGACTTGTGTGCTTAGGGTCGTTGTTCTTGCTGCATGACCCACCTTCTCTTGAGATTCGGTTTCATGGACAGATGTCCTGCATTTCTCTGAGAATTTTTCTGATATAATTCGAATTCATTGGTCCATCAATGATTGCAAGCCGTCCTGGCCCAGATTCCGCAAAACAGCCAAAACCATTATACTACCACCCCATGTTTCACAGATGGGATAAGGTTCTTATGCCTGGAATGCAAGTGGATTTCCTTTCTCCAACAATAACGCTTTTCTTTTAAACAAAAATTTATTTTGGTCTCATCCATGCCACAAAAACTTGTCTTCCAATAGCCTTCTGGCTCGTCCCTGTGATCTTTAGCAACTGTAAGAGGAGCAGCATGTTCTTCTTGGAGAGCAGTTGGCTTTCTCCTGCAACCCTGCCATGCACACCTTTGTTTGTTCAGTGTTCTTCTGATGGTGGACTCATGAACATTAACATTAGCTATGGGTGAGAGAGGCTTTCAGTTGTCTTAGAGTTCCCCGGGGTCTGGGACCTCACCTACTATTACACACCTGTGCTCTTGGATTGATCTTTGTGTTTGGTCGACCATCCTGGGAGGGTCAACAATGCCTTGTATTTCCTCCATTTGTACACAATCTGTCCTGACTGTGGATTGGTGGAGTCCAAACTCTTTTAAGAGATGGTTTTTGTAACCTTTTCCAGCGCTGATAGCACAACAACTCTTTTCTGAGTCCTCAGAAATCTCCTTTGTTTCGTGCCATATACACTCCACAAACATGGTTGTGAAGAGCAACTTTGCAATCCCTGTTCTTTAAATAAAACAGGGTGCCCACTCACACCTGATTGTCATCCCATTGGTTGAAAACACCTGACTCTAATTTCACCTTCAAATTAACTGCTAATCCTAGAGGTTCACATACTTTTGCCACTCACTAATATGTAATATTGGATCATTTTCATCATTCAGACAATAATTACATGTATGTAAACATGTATGTTTATTTCCTATTATTATTCTTAAGATCTCGGACATTAAAGCGAACGGATGTTGATCAGATAATAAATACAGCATACTTGTATATAAGTGCATTTTTTAAACGCTTTTCATTTCCACTCAATCTGGTTGTTTCTGCTTGTTTTTAATTCTGATGCTTGATATTCCGTGACAGGAAGTGGAATATGCAGGCCGTGAGACTGAAGAGGATCTGGCGAAACTTGTGGCTGATTTACAGAAGAGAATGGAGCAGACTGAGGTGTGAAGATCATATTTACCACAATTCATATTTTATGACACAGAGAAAATTTTATGTACAGTACAGGCAGGCTCTATGGGAAATTCAGTGCATTGTTTCACAGCCTAAGGTTGAAACCAGTTCAACACATCAATTTTGCAAAATTTCTACCTTCATAGAGCTGCAAGTGGTTTTAGTTAGTATGAATGAATCTAATTGGATTATAAATCCTTGATTTTTGCATCTCATGCCATTCTGTTTTTGAACACCAGCTCACTGACACGTATTCCGTTGTCAGCGAGAATCCTAGTTTCTTTTATACAAGAAAAATACACATTATTTTGAATTGTTATTCTTCAGAAATAAAAAATTATTTTGTTTCACCTGGTTGTTTAAGATATGGCGAAGCTACAGTAAGATAAAATAATGCCATTATTGTCATTGTACATTATATAATGAAATTAGGATTCAGAACAGTGCAACTCTACTTGAAGATTAGTACTGCACAGAAATAATGAACGAGGTATTACACTGATAGTATAGGGCATTTTGTTTACAATTTTAAAAATAATGATTCTAGTAATTTCTTTTAATTGCAAGGGACTAACATTTTATAGTTATATAACATACACATGAAAATGTGCATTGTTTACCCTACAGAAATAAAAAAGGAGTGTTTTGTCAAATTTAAAAACAATATCTTGAGAAATGGACTCGAATCGATCGTGATTGTATCATTCACCCAAATTTGAATCTTTCTCGCCTTTTTTTTCCAAAGATTCAACGTTTTACTCACATTGTTATGGGATCTTTATGATTTCTAATGAAAAACATTGTATTCAGTTCTAGAAACATGGACAAATATAAGCATTTTCACACAAATTGAATTTTGATACATCAAAATGTTTCTCCCATAGCTTCAGAAACACTTCCGTGTCGTTACTGAACATTTTTGTCTTCATATCCTCGTTGTGGCAGCCTGTAACACTGATCAGAGACTCGCTGACCAGACCAAAAAAAACGGGGGTGAAAATTCCAAACAAGGATGCCGTATTGAATGTGAGATCAAAATCACTACCCGGAAATAACACCCTTTTTTTTCCTGGTACAAAGCACCCAGAAACTCCACAAAGTGACAAGTATGAGATTAAGTAGTCGGGGACCGCCACATCTTGAAGGTTCAAGAATTCCCAGGCAGGATGAGGGCAGCTATCGTAATTGTGTGTGGACCACCCCTCTCCATTGCCAAACTGACAGTGCTGGTGTGTTGTTTTTATAAAAGTGCTATAAAGCTAGTGCTAATTCAGGCCAACTGTTTCTGAGTTACGTTGTTTCTCTGCATGTTTGTTGTTTCAGAAGGGTGAAGTTGGAAAGCACATGGAGATGTTTCCGGTAAGGAATGCCAAACCTGTACCTGACTGCCAGTTTCTCCATACCTAATATCAAGCTCAGTGGTTAAAAATGGACAGCTTTTAGAGCCCCCCCCCTAAGGGCAGGTACAAATATGAGGTGTCCAATTACACGCACAAGCTCTCGATTAAAGATGTTAAGCCTGAAGACCAAGGAGAATATACCTGCAAATATAAACACCTCGACACGTCTGCAAATCTTTGGGTGGAAGGTGTGTATTGTGTTCAACTCACCATTGTTTGTGTTGTGTGACCATCTACTAACCTCTTCCTTCTTCATCCGTCAATGAAGACAACACCCTGTTTTCTTGAGTGCCTGATCCATTTCTCTCTAATATCCGTGTGTCTTTGTGTGGAACTTATTATTCACCAAATCGTCAAGATATCGTGAAGACATTTTATTTCGAAGATGACTGAAAGAAGAGGGTTTTTTGTTTCTAACCTTCAACCTTGCGTCGTCTCTCTTTAGCGGAGCAAATACACTTCACGAAACGCATCCAGAACATTGTGGTCCGAGAACGGCAGTCGGCCACTTTTGAATGCGAAGTGTCCTTTGACAATGCGGTCGTGACATGGTACAAGGACACGTGGGAACTTAAAGAGAGCGCCAAGTACACGTTCAGAAGCGAAGGTCGGCGACACTTTATGGTCATCCGCAACGTAAACTCGGAGGATGAAGGTTTGTTGGGCCTACTTTCTGCTGGGTTCATTTTGTTCATCTGATTTCTTCATAATCTTCTTAATCATCTGGCCAAAAACAACCGAATAACGTGATGAACAATTCTTTAGGCGTATATTCAGTGATTGTCAGATTGGAGCCTAGAGGTGAAGCCAAAAGCACAGCAGAGCTTTACCTGTCAGGGAAAGGTCTGTACCAATCCATAAGTACCTGATGGTCTTCATGTCAGTGCGTAATCCGCTGCACTTATGTCCTGTTAACGCCATTTTATTGTACCTTTTCACAGACATTGATGTAGGAATGGTACCTTTGGTAATTATTACCATTTAAAGGGCTGTGTAATTAAGAACAAATCGACATAGTCCCAAATTGAAGTTAATCTGTGCTTAAAATTCAAACTACCATTTAAAACCCTTCATATTCCCTGATACATCAATACAAGTACCTGAGCACCAACTGCAGGTACATTGAAGGTAAAGACATGGACAGGCCCCCCAAATCCTTATTCTGTGATAGAAACCCAGTGAGTAATTCATGTGCTGTTTTTTCTAAAACAGAATCCTCTGAAGAAACTATTATTATGAAGAAACGATGGAAATACAAGGTATACGTTGATACTGGAGCCCTGATGACAGTACTATTTTTTGTACCCTCTCATACCATCCACTAAAATACCCCAGAGCTCATGACCACAAAATCAAACTCGTAATAAATCATTAATCTGTTCATCCGTCCGTTCAACATTAAATACAAATGACAATTCCTGACTAGCACATTTTGTTCACGTCTGCGTTTGTTTCGAATACATAAAGGTGTAGTCACGAGATGGAACAAATAAAGCTTACGATTGTTATCGTTCGTAGCAGTATTTCAGCATGACAGAAGAGAGGGGTAGTAAGGAAATCTCGATCACAGGTAATCACCGGCAGCTTTCATCTTCTGTCATTCTTTCAACTAACCCTCTTTCATTGTTCGGGATAAACACTTGTTGATCATGTATCCATACGCCTACCTTTCTGTATATTTGGTCCTATCTATCTATCATTCTAATCTTGTAATCTGCGGTCTGTTTTGCCTCGTCCTTTCTCTCTGACAGTCTCTCCTAATATTATGTCTATCAGTCTGTTTGTCCTGTCTGCCATCTATCAATGTATCTGTATGCCTTTCTGTCACCTATAATAAAAAAGTATTTAGTCAGCAACTGACTGTGAAAGTTCTCCTACTTAGAAAGATGAGAGCGGTCTGTAAATTTTCATCATAGCTACACTTCAACTGAGAGACAAAATGAAAAAAAAAATCCAGGAAATCACATCGTAGATTTTTGAAGAATTTAATTGTAAAACCATGGTGGAACATACGGATTGGGTCAATAACAAAAGTTTCACCTCGTTCTCTAAAACATAACCTTTGTTGGCAATGACAGACGTTCAAACGTTCCTGTAAGGCTTCACCAGGTGGCCCACACACTGTAGCTGGTATCTGGCCCATTCCTCCATCAGATCTCCTCTATAGCAGTGATGTTTTGGGGCACCACGGACTTTCAACTCCCTCCACATTTTCTATGGGGTTGAGGTCTGGCGATCCAGGACCTTGAATGCTTTTACGGAGCACTCCTTCGTTGGCCTGGAGCGGGTGGTTTTTGAATCATTTCATTCTGGAAGACCCAGCACGTTCCTCTTCAGTGCCCGTCACTGATTGATGATGTTTTGGCTTAAATCTATGATACATGGCCCCGTTATTCTTCCTAACACGTATCAGTCCCCCGTCCTGTCCCCTCCTGCAGAAAACAGCTCCAAAGCATGGTGTTTCACCCCCATGCTTCACAGTAAGTATGGTGCACCGTAGCATTCTTCTTCCTCCACACACGACGAGTTGAGTTTTTAATCAAAAAGTTCATTTTGATTTCATCTGACCACATGATATTCTCCCAATCCTCTTCTGGATCATCCATATGCTCTCTGGCAAACTTCAGACGGGCCGGGACATGTACGGCTTAAGCATGGGGACATGCCTGGCACTGCAGGATCTGTGTCCCTCTCGGCCGTAGTGTGTTTTACTGATGGTAGCCTTTGTTACTTTGGTCTCCAGCTCTCTGCAGGTCATTCATCAGGTCCCTCTGTGTAGTTCTGGGATTTTTGCTCACCGTTCTCATGATCATTCTGACCCCACGTGATGAGATCTTGTGTGGAGCCCCAGATCGAGGGAGATTATCAATGGTCTTGTATGTCTTACAGTTGCTCCCACAGTTGATTTTTTCACACCAACCTGCTTGCCTATTGTAGATTCACTCTTCCCAGCCTGGTGCAGGTCTACAATTTTCTACCTGATGTCCTTCGACAGCTCTTTGGTCTTGGCCATGGTTGAGTTTGGAGTCTGACTGTTTGAGGCTGTGGACAGGTGTCTTTTATATAGATAACGAGGTCAAACAGGAGCCATTAATACAGGTAACGAGTGGAGGACAGAAGAGCTTCTTAAAGAAGAAGTTACAGGTCTGTGAGAGCCAGAAATCTTGCTTGTTTGTGGGTGACCAGATAATTATTTTCCACCATGATTTACAATTAATTTTTTTTTAAATCCTACAATGTGATTTCCTGTTTTTTTTTTCGTTCTGTCTTTTATAGTTGAAGTGTAGCTGTGATGAAAATTACAGACCTCTCTCATCTTTCTAAGTAGGAGAACTTGCACAATCAGTGGCTGACTAAATACTTTTTTTGCCCCACTGTGTATATATATCTATCTGAGATTCTAATCGTGTATCTCCCTGTGTATTTGTCTCTCTCTGACGATATGTCTAATCTTATATCTGTTTGTCTGATACATGATCAGTCTAATCATGTGTCAGTTTGTCCTTTTGTCTCATTCAGTCTATCCAATATTCCCTTTCTCTGTCTCTGTGATTTACTGAATCATCTATCTGTCTAATCATATTTTATGTTATGTGACATTTCTTATGCCATCAAAGTGATTTGCCTTGATTTCATCCATGCATCATATATATATATATATACATACGTTTGTTTCATGTGAAAATGTCACATCCAACCAATAGATTCTTTTCTCTTAAATGCATTTTGTGTCACACCAGCACAAAGAGTCCCTGTGGAAGAGACTTTTGAGAGGATAGCACTTGAAACAAGACAAGAAGTTCCAATCAGAGGTACTTGTTGTTAATATTACATTACTATTTTTTAGTACTGTATATTTAAATGATTCATGCCTGGGTTGTCAGTCTATTAAGACGTTATGCTTTACTGAAAGATTAAAAATGCTTGAATGTGAATTTGCATGCAGCATTTCTCAACATTCCTTTTACAATTGACAGTTCTTTAATGTGTCTATATTCTATGTCCTTTGTACTGTTGTTGGTCTGTGAATCATGTTAAAATAGAGGTATAGGTAGATTCGGTCTAACGTAGTACTTGTTCTTCAAGTTCCCGAGCCTGAGGAGAAACCAGAGGTGAAACCTAAGCCGGTTGAGATAAAGGAAGTGCCACCTAAAGGTATATAAACCTCTCAGTGTTGTGGCATTGTTGTATTTTTGTTGAAGTGCATCCTGCACATTTTGTTTCTTCGCCTCTTGTTTGTTGGTCTTGTGTTGTCATGTAAGTGGTTACATTCAATTTATTGAGTGCTTGTACAAGTCATAATGATAATGCAATATTTTAGTTGTACCCGAAGTGAAGAAACCTAAAGAGGAAAAAATCGTACCTGCTAAAGTGGAAGAACCAAGAGAACCAAAAGAAAAAGCCAAAGCCAAAGGTACTATCATAAGATAAGAGATAAGACTTTATTGATGCCCTCAGGGAAATTTAAATTCCTGGATGTTCCTGTTGAGTATCTTCTTGGTGGATAATCAAGGCTTGTTCAGTGTGAGATTTTGTTTAACTATGTGTTTGTTGTGATTTGTGTACGCGTACAACTGTTGAAATGTACATTTACACCATGCTTTGTATTTGTTTCCTTTGTGAATTTCTACTTTTGACACCTTAAAAGAACCCGAGGTGGTGCCTGCTCCACAGCCAGCTCCAGTTCCTCCCAAGAAAGGTATTTTGTCTCTACTTGTCCTTAGTTGTAGACAAATATATTCATCTTGTCATATACGTCGGTCTTGTTTTTGAGTGTTTTGTGTAGAGTCTGCTCTTACGTATGTACGGCCTCAGAACATTGTGGCACATTGTGTGTTTTGCCGCACCACGACTTTGTTGTTTGTTTGTTCGTTTGTATTGTTCTCGCTCGGCTCTTTTCACAGTCAGTCTATATGTGTAAGTATTGATAACAAAACATTTTGTATTGCATACAAATTGTTAGAAGCTGTGGTTCCTGAGCCTAAACCACAAGAACCTAAACCTAAACCTGCTGCACCCAAACCTCCACCTGCACTTGAAAA
The DNA here is from genome assembly GCA_025084515.1 of Ancistrus triradiatus. Classification (NCBI taxonomy): domain Eukaryota; kingdom Metazoa; phylum Chordata; class Actinopteri; order Siluriformes; family Loricariidae; genus Ancistrus; species Ancistrus triradiatus. The sequence goes on from JAJAGP010001386.1 coordinate 158,954, forward strand.
GGAGTTAGAACCCAAGCCTGAGCTCAAGCCTACCCCTCCGAAGATAACCGAGCCTCCTCCAGCTAAAGGTAGTATTAGTCTCTAATGAGGCAAGCTTTGTGTTGTGTTCTTTAATGCTCTGTTGTTCTTTGTTTGTCCTGCTTCCGGGTTGGAAGTGAATCTTCTGTCACATTGCCTGTTTTTGTTTGTTTGTAAAACTGTGAGTTAAAAATACAAATTAATGTCCCTTTAAGTTCCTGTGGTGCTTAAGAAGCCAAAACCGACTGAACCGGAGCCTCCAACAGCAGTACCAGCCAAACCAGAGCCTGAAAAAGTCGCTGTGGCTCCGAAGGAAGTAGCTCCTAAGAAAGGTATTGGCTGACGATATTTGTGTTAGTGAATGTCTCGTGTTGTGTGTCAGCCACGCTCTTATGGGAAAACCATGATCTTTTAGTGGCGTCTTGTTGATTTGACCTTGCTTCTACACCTTCTTAACACTTTAAAGGAATAAATCTGATGTCTGCCACTAAAATATTAATTTAGAAAGTGTAGAAATTCTAAAATAGCACTAACAAATGCATCTACCAACACTTACAAGTTATTTTCATATGTGGCACTTACTTACTGTACTATGTGGGCATCTTGTTGTATCTCTTGTGAAACTGCAAATATGTGTCACACTCTTAAATCAGTGCTTGTAAAGCATTGTGCTTACCTTTAACATTCTTTCAAAGTTCAAGAACTTCCCAAGAAGCCAGAGGTTCCTCCATTTACACCTGCTGAGGAAGTTATGGAAGTTCCCAAAAAGAAGGACATCGCTCCTGTGGATGTAACACCTCCACCTCCAAAATCTGAACCCCAGTTCGCACCTGCTGTTGAAAAGAAAGAAAAGCCCATATTGAAGGCTAAGGCTGAATCTAAACCAGAGGTTAAGGTTGAGCCTGAACCTAAAGTCAAGGCAGAACCTAAACCTGAGGTTAAGCCTGAGCCCAAACCTGAGGTTAAGCCTGAGGTCAAACCTGAAGTTATACCTGAAGCCAAACCTAAACCTGAGCCCAAACCCAAAGTTAAGCCCGAGGCTAAACCTGAGGCCAAACCTGAACCTAAACCTGAGCCCAAACCTAAAATTAAGCCTGAGGCTAAACCTGAGGCCAAACCTGAACCTGAACCCAAACCTAAAGTTAAGCCCGAGGCTAAACCTGAGGCCAAACCTGAACCTAAACCTGAGCCCAAACCTAAAGTTAAGCCAGAGGCTAAACCTGAAGTCAAACCTGAACCTAAACCTGAGCACAAACCTACAATGAAGCCTGAGGCTAAACCTGAGCCCAAACCTGAACCTAAACCTGAGCCCAAACCTACAATTAAGCCTGAGGCTAAACCTGAGGTCAAACCTGAGCCCAAACCAAAGGTTAAACCTGAGACCAAACCCGAACCCAAACCTGAAGTTAAGCCTAAACCTCCAACTGAAATCAAGCCAGAACCTGCACCAGAGAAGAAACCTGTGACACCTCCAGGTAAAGGTAGTGTTTGTCTCTCACTGATACTGTCCTTCTTGGTCAATATCCTAACATTTCCCAATACGTTTAGCACCCGTGTGTAGTTTGTGGTCCTTCTGTGTGTTTGTCTAGCTTCCGCTATGGAAGCGTCTCTTCTGTCTTACTGTGTATGAATATCTTCCATGTCAACTTAAAATATGGATTCCAACCAAAGTTTGTACAATTTTTAAGTCTTTGTGGAGCAAGAGAAAGTAAAACCGACTCAACCAGAGCCTCCAAAAGCAATACCAACTAAACCAGAACCAGCACAGGTCACTGTGGTTCCAAAGGAAGAAGAGCCTCATAAAGGTATTCGTTTGATCCTCACGTCAGTCTATATTTTTTGTGTGTCTTTGTTGTTGTTCACTTCCCCTCTGTTTTGGTGTTGTTGTTGAAAGTTTGTCCTGTTTGAACTTTAAACTCTTAAAAGGTGCAATTTTAAGCACCGTCTTTAAGTTCTTTCAAAGGGCAAGAACCTTCCAAGAAACCAAAGATTCTTTCATATAGACCTGCACTGAAGGAGGAAGCTGGAATAGTACTGTTGTACTTAGGACAGAAAGCAAACCAGATGTTAGTTTCATGCTTGGTGTCACAAACCAGGATCAAGTAATTTTACAAGAATCTAAGAAAGTTGATGGAACATCTACAGTATGTCTAGATTGGAGTACATAGATGAAGCATCATCAGTACAGACAGCTTTTCTTGTTTAGAGGGAAATCTTTGCCACGCAAGAAGCAAATTTTCTCCTTCATATACACCAGAAGAAGAAGTTAGGCCTAACAAGAGAGCTACTGATATAGTAAAAAATACTATATAAGTGGAAGTATGCCTATTCCTGAGGTAGAAGTCAAGGATGAATCAAAGATGAATGGAAACTCGAGAGCCAGAAGGAAATAGAAGAAACGGAAGGTGATCTGCTTATGAAGGACAAATTAAACTCAACTTCTAAAAAGATGAAATGACACCTCAAGATCTGAACACAATATATGTTCCAGTAAGGGAAGTAAAGAAAGAACAATTTGATTTGAGCTGTAGAGAATAGGTCCCTAAATCAGAAGACAACATATTCTACTTGAATAAAAGAAGCGGACTCCATTTGATCTGAGAAGAAGAAACTTGTTGCTTCTGAAATGGAATCTTCTGCTCCGAAACAGCTGACAATGTTGAAGGATTTTGTGTTACATGTTGTCTTGCATGTATGTACTAATTGTTTCTAATCAGGCATTAATAGTTGTCTTTCCTCCATTGATTCCTCTTTACACAAAATCTTTTACGTGCCGGAGTGATGTTTGTGTCTACACGTGTATCGGTCATTAACCCACACTTAATAGAAATCCAATTACATTAAGTTCCTTTGAAATCAAACGATCACTGGGAAGAAACAGGAAGCACATGTTTATCCTTAAGCAAGAGCTTACACACCATCTTCTTCTTTAGCCTCATTATTTTCATTCTTATTTTTCAAGTGTTTTTCCTGTCCGTGCCATTAAAGTGATTCATGCACAACTATCTTTGTGAAAATACCACATAACATGTTGTCAGCTATGAAATTATTGACTTGGTAGAAATGGGAGATATATCCAAGTAAGAAACTAATATACTCATCAGAGTCCTTGTACTGTATGTATGTGAAATGCACTCTAGTAGAATGGCTCCAGCAGTAGTGACAAAAGTAATATAGTACAGTGGTACCTGGTTCTAATTCGTTCCAGAAGGCTTGTCGAGTACCGGCCACATTTTTCCCATAAGGAATAATGTAAATTGAAGTAATCCGTTCCAGACCCCCAGAAAATCCACACTGTATGAGGCATTATATGCATTAATGGAGCTGTATTGTACAGGTGCTCCTGATTTATGAAGGGGATATGTTCCAACAAATCCATCATAAGTTAAATGTATCATGTTTAATGAGTGTTTGGTAGACCATCTGTACTGTTGTAATAGAGGAGTTTATGATAAGTTAATGTTTAAAACACTTACATTAACTTACAGATGGCCACAAATCAATAACACAAAGCTTATTTTAATAATAAAGTGTTGAAAAACGTCATGTAATTTAGTGAGTAATGGATTGAAAGTGCAAAGTAAAAGCAAAACACTTACTCTATTGGTGAACTGCATTGAAGAGTACAGTAGTGTAGATAAAGAAAAACACAAAAGTAGCAGAGATCTTCTCTGAGCTGTTGGGACCCTGAATTACTGAATCACTGTGAACTGAATTGTGAATCGAGTTTCGGCTGAGACAAGTCATGCATTTCAATTCATACAAGTTTAAGCAAGTCAATTTTTCCAGTCAAAATGCGTCGAGAACCGAATTCAGCTAGTTCCGAGGTGGTCGAGAACCAAGGTACCCTGTTCCTACACTCTTCAATTTCATTTTATTCAGCTTTATTATGAAAAAATAGTTGTTTACTTTATGTTGTAGTATTAAGAAGAAACCGTTGTGAGACATTAGAGAATGACCATGCGTCTCATACGGTTGATGAGGAGCCCTTGGTGTTAGAAAGGCGACGCCCACCCAATTCACAGTTCACAGACGGTTACCAGTCATAAAATCCCCTGTGGTACTAAATGACACTATCATAATGGACAGTATGTGCGGTTCTCAATATAAATGAACAAGAGAGAGATAGGGTTTATTACAAGCACTCTAGTCAAACACCCTGACCCATGACTCACACAGTTAAACACACCTCACGTTAATACTTTGACATATGAAGAGCCGTCTTTAAATTGTCTCTACATGTCTGTGAACCTTTAGTGCTAGAACACTGACCATTTATGCACTAATATATTTTTCATCTGCGATATTCTGAAGTGCCTGAACCAGAAAAGAAAGCACCCCCAGAAAAGATTGTTCCTGCTAAAAAAGAAGAAGTTGCTCCCAAAGGTACAAATACTTTGTCCACAGCTTTCTATGTGTTTTGTCTCCTTGTTGTGTCTGTCCTCCTCTTTTGTTTTTGTTTTACTTGCTTTGTATGTCATATTCTTAAACTTATGGCTTCTTGGCCATGCGTTTTCACAGTTGAAAAGAAGCCAGAACCTCCAGAGCCTGCAAAGAAAGTAACTCCAGTCAAAGGTACTTTTATGTTTCTTGATTTTGTCCCAAGTCTTGTCCTTTTGTCGATGTTTTCTGTCACTTGGTAACAGGTACCACCAAGTATTTTGTCTGTCTTGGGGTGTGTGTACATGTGTGACGTAACCATCATGATTGTCATCACTGTCTTTGAATAAAACACAGTCGAAAAAGAACCACCTCAGCCTGCTGTTGTTCCACCAGCAAAGAAAATATCCCCTATTGAAGGTACCTATATAACTGAATAAGCATTGTCTTCAGTTTGTTTGTCTGTGTGGTATTAACATTTGTGTCTGTGTGCTATAACTTTTTAAATTAATCCATTTGATCTGTTTGCTTCTTGGAAAGTCCTTGATATAAACTGGATGCATTATATATATAATACGATTCAAATTGTCTACAACTGTTTATGCTAACAGCAACAAAACCTCCACCCAGTAGGTTAGACAAGTCTCGTAGTCTTGACCATTATACCTTTAGAAATTTCAAAAGAAGATTTCTTATTATGTAGTATATAATATATAGTATATATATATTATATATCAGTGTACGCTATATCTTAAGTTCAAGAGAATACCAAAAAGACTGAAGACATCACACAAGAAGGAAGAACAAGAAGATTAAATTCCCATTGGATTCACTTTCTGAAGAAATGTGATATTCTTGTGACATTTCTTTGACATTATTTTAAAGTTTCTACACCAGAACAACATCCTTCAAATGTAACTGTTCAAGAAGATCATATTTCTCTTACAGAACAACCTGAAGATAACAAGTGTAGGGCATCTTGACTGTTTTCTTGGCAGAAACATGCACATATCTTCTTATCTGTGCAAGTAGTCCATCATTCTGAGTTTTTAAAGGCCCTGGCTGTACAACATCATCAGTGTTCACTCTTTGCATGTCTTTGATTACTGACCATTTGTAATGTTACTCTTAACATTTGATTCAACATTCCTGTAAACATAACCGCCCCAATGCCCCGACAAACAATATTAGAGCGTCTGACATTTTCCGTCTTTTTAACTGAAACTTGCTTTCATTTCTGTATATAATTTTTGTTGCTGTATTTTTAAATAGATGCCGAAAAGGAACCCGTTACTACTCCTGCAGCTACGAAAAAAGGTAAGGATGAACCTCTGATGCAGTTCTGTATCAGTTCTGTTTTTCATATGTTAAAAATGTGATGTGCATTATGCACCAAAATCTCTTCAAACAGGTTTTGTCACTATGTTTTCTTTTGTATTGTATTGTCTTCTATTGAATGTGTCTTGTTTGTTGTGTCCTTTTGTAGTTTGGCAGAACCGAATGATACTCTGCTACTATGTTTGGTGTATTTTGTTATGATTGTGCTTGTGTAGCTGTTGTTCTTTATGTAATGTGATGACTTTCCAAATCTAAAGGGAAAGTTCTTGTTACTGAGGAAGAAAAGCTAGAAATGCCAACTCTAAAGAAAGTGACAAGGATTTCCAAAGAGAAGGAGGAAGAACACGAAATGGTGAAACTGAAGAAGGTTCCTAAGCCTTCACCAGAACAATATGAAGAAATTAAGAAAGTTTATGCTGAAGCACACACTGAGCTTTTAATCACTGAGGGATATGAGGCTGAAATGCATTTTGAGAAATACGAACGAGTCAAAATAACTGAAGGAGTGAGACTAGAAAAAGAAGTTGAAGTGTCCGTTCAACAAGTTAAAGAACTAGAAAAGATCAAACCAGAAGAAGAAAAGGAAGACAAACCAGCTGTGAAGAAAATACCAAAGATTCCAAAGAAGGATGTACCTGAGGAGCCTGAGCTTACTCTTAAGAAAGTAAAGAAGTTGCCACCTGAAACAAAAGAACAAGAAACAGTGAAGTTAAAGCCATTTGAAAAGCCTGGTAAACCAGTGCCTGAACCAGAAAAAGACACCAAAAAGGAACCCAAAAAGACAGAACCGATATCTGTTGACAGAGACAGAGAGCCTATTACTTTTGAGAAAAGTGAGAAACCCAAGGTAGATGCCAAGCAGAAAGAACCTGAGGTTGCCAAGAAACCGGTCGAGCCTCCTAAATCTGATGAGAAGAAGCCAGATAAGGTTGAACCTAAACCTGTTGATAGAGCTAAAAAGGATGAAAAGCCAAAAGATGCTGAGACACCATCATGGAAAGGCAAGAGAATTCCAAAACAAGAAGAGGAACCTGAGAAAGTTCAGCTAAAACCTTTCAAGAAACCTACAGTTGATGTGCCAGCAGAAAAGGAGGCTCCTGAACCTAAGGAAAGAAAGCCAGCAGAGATTTCACCACCCAGCAGACTGCCCAAAGAGGAAGTTCCAAAAGAACCGAAAGCTCCACAGAAAGAAATTGAAGAGCCTCCTAAAAAGGTTGAAAAGAAGGTTACTCCAGCAGTGGAAGAGAAGGAGATCCCCAAAAAAGTGACTCCTGTGAAAAAGGATCTAACACCAAAGAAGGAGGAGGAGAAGAAACCGCTAGTTACCAAAAAGGGTAGCTTGCCAAAGGAGCCTGAGAAAGAAGAAATTGTACTAAAACCTGTTTCAAGGAAAGGATTGGAGCCAAAAAAGACTCCCTCACCTATGGTGACCCCGGCAGAACCAGCAGAAAAGAAACCAAGTGTGGGTGTCGCTAAGAGGCCACTTCCTGAAAAGGTTTCACCCAAAGACTCGATTGAAAGTGTTACCTTGAAAAAAGTTCCTAAAAAAGTTTCACCTCAGCAAGAAAAGGCTGAAGAAACTCTTGTAGCAAAGAAACCTTCAGAGATTCGTCCAACGAAAGAGCCATCCCCTGAGGAGTTGATTAAAACGGCAACCCCGGTGGAAGAAGCAGCTCTGGAAGGGGAGATTGAGGTTTGGGATGAGAGTGAAGGGGCATCTGACCTAGGTTCCAGAGATAGCTATGCTTCTGAAGACTCTGAATATTTGGAAGAAGGTGCACTTGAGGTTCCGGGGATGCCAGGAGGTAGACGAGGTGAGAGGGTGACTATGGCTCCTCACCATGAATGTCTTATCCCATACCTGAGAAATCAATCTTTTTCCCCCTCCATAATCCTCTTACCCATCTTCATGTCCATAATGAAAACATCTTGTCCGTCTTCATATGTCAGTTTGTATGGCATGTAGTCTTTTAACATCATGTCATCTCGTCATGTGTGTTTGTCCATTCTGTGTCATAAATGTAACCATGTGGGTGAATCCATTGGTGCCATCTTTTTGACATTAACGAATCATCGTTGGTTCATTTGAAGCATGATTTTTATCATCCTCATGAATCTTACCCTGTATTTCCTTATTCTGTTCTTCAAGTTCAACTTGCATAGAAACAAAAATGAGCTAATAAGCACACTGTCATTTCCCCAAACTAATCTTTGACATAATTGTTCAGAGGGAAAACCAAAAGAGGAGGCTGCTAGAGGCAGAGGACTGAGACGTAAGTGTTTCCCGCATATTTTACTAACTCACATTTACGTTACACGACATTTAATCTCCCCGACTAAGCTAATATTACCTTTTCACTCACAACCACAACCTGAACCTTTATAGCTCAAGATTGATTTCAAAAGTCCTGCCTGTGTTGCTTAGACCTGGTCACAGAATGCACTGCTATCTGGACAAACTCTTAGGGGTGTAACCATGCAAAATTCTGTTTATTCTGCCATCTAATGCACACTGCATTTTTTGAACACCAGAGGGCGCAGTCATATTTTCACATGGCACCTTTTTTACATTTTTCAAACATATTTAAATGTGTGCATTGAAGTGTGGAGACATTTTTAATGTACATGTATTCCATACAAAGCTAGTGTTAAGTTTTTTTTGGAAAATCAACAAACAATTCAACTTTAATTGAGCATCTTCACAACCCATAGTCCAAATGTCATGAATGCTGTAGTACTACACTGTATTACTTCTGTATATTATTCCCTTATTATACATAGTATTATGTTGCTGCACTCCCTAAAGCTAAAGAAAAGGCACAAATAACTGGCCTATTTTCCTTCTTCTCATCAAATGTTTCTCACGTTTAGTTAATGTGCACAATATCCCATGTTTGTTAGTTCATCTACCATCGTTAGTGCATTTTGGCTTTCTTCCACACGGCATACATTACAGGTAGTAATTAAAACAGCACATTTTGTTTGCATTCTAGCAAAACCAACTCCATCTCCTGGCGAAGTTGGACGTGGAAGAGGCCTTAAACCTGGCGCCGGTGGCGAGAAGCCTCCTGGAGAGGCGCCATTTGGTTTCCAGCTCAAGGCTGTACCTCTGAAGTTTGTAAAGGAGCTTAAAGATATCGTGTTGGAGGAGGCCGAATCCATTGGTTCGTCAGCTGTATTCGAATGCCAAGTTTCTCCTTCTACCGCTTTAACTTCATGGATGAAAGATGGAAGTAACCTGAGGGAAAGTCCAAAGCACAAGTTTACTTCTGATGGCAAAGACCGCAAACTGGCCATCATTGACGTCCAGCTGTCGGACACGGGGGAGTACACGTGTGTTGCCAAGCTTGGAAATAAAGAGAAGACATCCACTGCCAAACTCATTGTTGAAGGTATTGCAGGAACGAGGAAAAGATCTCTGTAAATTGGATATAGCAGAGAGTAATGTTATGTGTTTTGTTTTTTGTAGAGTTGCCTGTAAAATTCACAAAGAATCTTGAAGAGGAAATCGCTGTCCTGAAGGGACAGCCCATGTACTTGACCTGTGAATTGAGCAAAGAGAGGAGCGTGGTCTGGAAGAAGGATGGACAGCCTATATCACCAGTTCCTGGCAAGATCGCCATCAACATCATTGGACTGCAACATGCCATTACAATTCAGGACTCAAACGATGACGACGCTGGTGTTTACACATGCGAGTGTGAAAACCTAAAGACTCAGTCAAATGTCAAAATTATTGGTGTGTAAAAGTGAAAATATCGATTGCCCTACATAGTTCCAATGGAAGGCAGTGTATTTATGCGTATTCTTATTGCATTGTCAGAAATTATCAGAGACTGGTTGGTGAAACCACTGAGGGACCAGCATGTCAAACCAAAGGCCACTGCTACCTTCAAGTGTGAGCTCTTCAAAGACACTCCCAACTGGAAGTGGTTCAAGGGAGATGAAGCGCTTCCAGGTGAACCTACAGATAAGTTTGAGGTGGCAAAGGATGGAAAAAATCTCACCCTGACCGTGAAGAACGCTCAACCAGATGACGCTGGCGAGTACGCCATTGAAGTGGAAGGTCGCAGATACCCCGCGAAGCTCACGCTTGGAGGCGAGTGGCAGTGTTATGCAGTGTATTCATGTCTCAGATTTAGTTTTGGGGGTTTGTACTTAACGACATTGTGCTTTTGCTGATGGTACAGAGCGGGAAGCTGAGATCCTGAAACCCCTTGTTAGTGTGGAAGTGGTTGAAAAGGAGGAGGCCAACTTTGATACCGAGATCTCTGAGGAAGATGTACCTGGCGAATGGAAGCTTAAGGGACAAGTTCTGACAAGATCACCGGTGAGATATTGGTCATATTATATGTGATAATTACTAAAATAGGCAAACTTTAATGATTCTGTGGACGACCTCTAGTAATGGGCTGTATCTGGGATGGTTCCATATTTACTACATTCTAAATACTATACATGATGTACGGGACTGTGGTGGCCTAGTGGGTAAGGTGCAGGACTATGAACCAGAAGGTCCAGGGTTCAAATCCCACCTCTGCCAAGCTGCCACTGTTGGGTCCTTGAGCAAGACCCTTAACCCACAATTGCTTGGATTGTAAGACTGTACCAATTGTAAGTCGCTCTGGATAAGGGCGTCTGCTAAATGCTGTAAATGTAAATGTAAATGATGCATCGTTGGAAGAGTGGGTTGAGAATTTTGGCTCGGAAAGCTTGGAAAACACATGGTCTGTTTCTGCTACTGTAATGTAAATATAAAGGGTGTTTTCACAAGAATAAATGTGTAAACGATGTGTAAATGCGTCAGATGCACAGATAAATTAACTTATCTAAGTGTGTTTTCTTTCCTTAGACATGTGACATCAGGGCAGAAGGGAAGAAACGATTCCTCACTCTGAAGAACGTTCAGCTTGACCAGGCGGGAGAAGTTACCTACCAAGCTCTGAACGCCATCACAAGCGCAATGCTAACAGTCAAAGGTATGCTGATGTTAAGAAATACATGTAGCATTGTACGTTTGTGGATTCACGTTGCAGCCTTTTTCGGATAACCTTCATTCAAATCCCCAGAAATCGAAATGGATTTCGTGGTCCCGCTGAAGGATGTTACAGTTCCTGAAAAGAAACAAGCAAAGTTTGAGTGCACCATCACTAAAGATGTGGCCAAAGTGTTGTGGTATAGAGGAACTGACATTGTAATATCAGACCAGAAATACGATATTATTGACGATGGAAAGAAACACATGTTGGTGATAAACCACTGTGAGTTTGAGGATGAGGGAGACTACGCTATTGAGGTCATGAGCAAAAGATCGACAGCTAAACTGACTGTGGAGGGTAAGTCTCGGTAAAGGTCTTGTGTGACGTCGCGGACTACACGGAGTGTGTTTCAATACTGTGTAACCGCACTGATTATGTGTTCAAGGTATTAGACTCAAGTTTGTCTCGCCAATGTCGGATCAGACCGTGAAGGAAGGTAAAACCGCTCGGTTTGAAATCGAGCTCTCTCACGAGAACGTGCCAGTGACTTGGTACAAAAACGACACCAAACTGCATCCGAGCAGAACGATCCTTACCCATGTTGAAGGAAAGAGATATATATTAGAAATCAAGGAAGTCACTCTAGATGATACCTGCCAAATAAAAGCAGAGGCTAAAGGAATGTCAACTACAGCAAACCTGACTGTACTAGGTAATTACTGTGCTGTACACATGCAAACAGTTTGGTGGCTGCTCTTGAACCTTGAGCAACACTGCTTTGTGTTGTGCTACTCTTGATAGAATGGTAAATGTACGTAGGTATTGATAAACGCACGTCGGATTTATTTTGGTTTTTGCGTTTGCAGAGGGAGATGCCTACTTCACAGTTAAACTTCAGGACTACACGGCAGTCGAGAAAGACGAGGTCACTCTCGACTGTGAGCTGAGCAAAGACGTTCCTGTCAAGTGGTTCCATAATGAGATCGAAGTAAAGGCCTCAAAGTTGGTTACGATGAAGGCCGAGGGGAACCGAAGAATCCTTTGTATTAAGAAAGTAGCGGACAAAGACAAGGGCCAGTACGTCTGTGACTGTGGAACAGACAAAACAATGGCCACTGTGAATATTGAAGGTATGTGCCTACAGTGTATGAAGGTACTGATGAATGTACAGTACTGTGCAAAAGTCTTAGGCCACCATTAGATTTGTTGTTTTATGCAATGGTATAATGGCCATATATAATTATTTCTCAGTCTCTTATTTAGAATGCAACCTGACAGTAGAGGAAATTTGTATGCAGTTTAAGTTATTCAATAGGCTACAGTGTCAAATATGTAGCGTAGGCAGCTTCATCGGGTTGCCACTGGACCCTTCTATAGCCTGAAGAAGTTTGATAAGGAGTTTGGAAGGGTAGTCGCAAAAGAACCACTTCTTGGGAAGGTCACACCAAATACTGATTGCAGAAGCCATTTTGTTCTGAAAATTGTTGTTTTATCTTTATGTCTTAGTAAAGAAACTGGGAAAGAATTGCTAAAACAAGAAATATAATGGTGCCCTAAGACTTTTGCACAGTTCTGTATGGGGTGTTGCTTAAATAAAAACCTTAACTGCATATGTTGATTTGATATCTGGAGGACTCATGCAGATTTATGGTACACATTCCAAGTTAGAATATTAAAAATGTTTCCACGATGCCAGTCCTAATAGCAAACATCCTTTGAATATGAAAATAGGTAGAACATGAGGCTAAATCAAACCTGAGACACTCCTCAATAGATATGGCCAATTGGGTGTGTGTGAGACACCTGGTCAGGATGGAGGCAGCACCAAGACTAGGACATGGATCTCTGAAGTAGTAGTAGTATTTGACCTCTTCACCTGAAAAGCACCACCCATCATTTTTGGTGGAGTTTAAGCCAAGGACCGGGATGACTAGTCAGGAACTCTTCTCTGTGCTCATTATGTCTATTTTGTGCATGTTTTGGAGCATTGCTCTGCTGGAGAATCCAAGCAATCTGGACCAGTTGGAGTTACTCTGAACTTAATGGAGTCTATAATGCCGCAAGTCCTAACAAATACCTCCACCATACTTTACAGAATAGGATATTTTCTGTATAAAAGGTTTTTTGACCAACCCTACCTTGACTGGTTTCTGAAACACAGGTCTTGATTTGTATCTTCTGACCATAGACTTGGGTCCATTCTGAGCTTAAATAGGGTTTTCTGTGGTGCCCCCTTGTGTAAACTTTGGTGCCCCCCCAACTTTGGGAATCGGTGCGATATAGAGACATGCAGATACTTATATTTGTGGTATCTGAAAAGATCTTCTTCTGCCATGATTTTCAAATACCATACTGGCATGAACTGGTGTGCATATGTAAGATAAACATCTTAACGTGTGGCCATATAGAATATATTGAGACTAGTGGGCTGATTTCAATCAGTGGCTCTTCACACCCTTGCTCTCCTGCTGCAGCTCGTGACATCAAGGTTGTTCGGCCCATGTATGGAGTTGAGCTGTTTGATGGTGAGACGGCACGTTTTGAAGTGGAGCTCTCAGAGGATGACGTCCACGGCCAGTGGAAGCTGAAAGGAGAAGTTCTTTCTCAGTCACCGGTAAAAACACTAACGCTAAATCCTGAAGGAATGAAATACGCATCAGTGCATTCAATGGCGTGAATTGAATATGGAACTTCCTTTTGTTAATAGGATACTGAAATCATTGAGGACGGAGCTAAGCACACTTTAACTTTGTACAACTGCAAAGTCCCCCAAACGGGCGAGGTTTCATTCCAGGGTGCCAATGCAAAGTGTTCTGCAAACCTGAAAGTGAAAGGTATGTCCAGAGAGCGTGTCATGTGATGACTTGCTCACTCCATCATTTCAAACAGTGATAAACCACTAGTTTGTACACTGTGTAGACAAAAGTTTGTGGACACCCAAAGATTACTTCCAGAGCATGGGTGTTTGTATGGAGTTTGCCCCTACATTTGCTGCTTTGTTCTTCTAAAAGGGCTTTCTACTACATGTGACTGTGTAGTGACAGGCAGAACAATTACATTCTCTTCCACTAGAGGGCAGTAAGATATCAGCTTTGTGCTCAACTGAACTGACCCAGGTTTCACACCAAGTAAATTGAGACTAGATTTGCATTATATTTCAAAAAATATACTTTTTGTGACATTTTTGTTTGGTGGTGTGCCTTGTGATTTTTCTAATGTAAAATATGTGCCGTGGCTCAAAAAGGTTGGGAAACACTGGGATAGGTGATTTCTGATTTTCATTTTAGCAGCTATTAAGTGTGTTAAATATTTAATTATCACAGACATGTTCCATTTAACGACCGTTCAATCAACCTTCATTTGCTTTAATGACCGAGGTCTTAACAATTCAAATAAATTCTAATAGGGAATAAAAATTTGTAACAAGCTGCCATTGGTAGTGAATGTGCAGTTAATGGAATTGCATAGGTAATCCCCTAGAGGGCACTGTTACCAGTGTAGTTATCTGGGAGGGTTTCTTTAGAGAGAACAAATACCTGTAATCATTTGTTGCTTCATCTGTTGCTATAACCAGTTGTTGTCTTTCACAGAACTTCCGATTACTTTCCTCACACCTCTGAGCGATGTGCAAGTATACGAGAAAGACGAAGCAAGGTTTGAGTGTGAAATATCGCGAGAGGCAAAGACCTTCAGGTGGCTGAAGGGTACTCAGGAGCTGAAGGCTGATGATAAATTTGATATTCTGAAAGAAGGTAATAGGCACACTCTCATCATCAAATCTGCAGCCTATGAAGATGAAGCCAAGTACATGTTTGAGGCTGAGGACAAGAGAACCTCTGGCAAACTCATTATTCAAGGTATCTCTTTTATATATTAGATATTCCATTGTTTTAGCAATGGTATAATGACCATACAGTATATAGTCATTTTTCAGTCTCTTTAAGAGGATACATCTACAAAATAGAGGACATGTATATGCAGCATTAAACAACTGAAATAAAATCAGAAAAAACTACTTCTACAAGCTACAGTGGCAAGTATTTAGTGTGACCGCCCCTTACACTTAAGTAATAGCAGCATTTGGCAGCTTCATTGGGATGCCGAGTTGACCCTTCTACAGCTCGAATAAGCTTGATCCAAATCCACATTTAAATTGTTGGGTCCAGTCATCGACAGTATGTTATATATTGTCATAATACCATTGCTAAAACAACAAATCTAATGGTGGCCTAAGACTTTTGCCCAATACTGTATATACACAGTAAATCACCAATGCTTTGATGTTTTTTAACAGGCATTCGTCTTGAGTTCATCAAGCCTATCAAGGATGTTACTGTGAAGGAGCGTGAGACGGCAGAATTCAGCATTGAACTTTCGCACGAGAACGTTCAGGTCACCTGGTACAAAAACGATGTGCGTCTGCACCCGAGCAAAGTGGTGCAGATGTCAGAACATGGCAAGATCCACACTCTGTCCTTCAAGGAGGTGTCCATCGATGATACCTCACTAATTAAAGCAGAGGCTCTCGGAAAGAGCTGTGAGGCCATGCTGACTGTGCTTGGTGAGCGCTTTGAAGGTTCTAGACATGTTTTTAACAGGGTTGCTAAAGTGTCAGGTCAATTGTATGTACCTTTTGCATTTACCAGAGGGAGAAGCTTACTTCACCACCAAGCTGCAAGACTACACGGCAGTCGAGAAGGACGAGGTGGTGCTGATGTGCGAACTGAGCAAACCTAAAGCCGAGGTGAAATGGTTCAAAGATGGCAAGGAAATTACCCCCTCGAAGAACATCATCATCAAGGCTGACGGGAAGAAGCGCATTCTGACAGTGAAGAGAGCAGATAAGGGAAACATTGGCGAATATACTTGTGACTGTGGCACAGACAAGACGACAGCTAAGCTTAATATTGAGGGTGTGTGTCCTCCAACTGAACATTTCTTACTCATTAAACGTTGACCCCAGAGAATGTATTTTTCAGCTGAACTGCTTTCTTCTGTCACTGAACCTCTGCAGATCGCGACATTAAGGTTATACGTCCACTGTACAGCGTGGAGGTTACAGAGACAGAGACCGCTCGCTTTGAAACTGAGATCTCTGAGGAGGATGTTCATGGCAACTGGAAACTTAAAGGAGAGGCTCTGCACCAGTCTGCGGTAAATAATATACAAAAGGGGAAATAGGCTTTGCAGCGTTTAGTGGTACCTTGCTTCCGAAAATGACAAGTAGCGAGAGAATTTTTCCCATATGAAATGATAGAAATTGAATTAATCCGTTCCAGACCACATTATATTTATATTATATGCAATAATGGAGTTGTATTGTACAGCAATACAATGAAACTCCATTATTGTATTTATCAAACATATCAAACATAAGTAAGTTACATTAACCTACAGCTGGCCAAAACCATTAACACAAAGCTGATTTTATTAATGGGTTTAAGTGTTTAAATAATTATGAATTATTTGAAGTGTTGAAAAATCTCATGTAATTCAGCAGGAAATGGATTGCAAGTGAAAAGTAAAAACAAAACACTTACTCTATTGATGAACTCCGGGCTATGGCCTGCTAATGCTAACTGCAGCCTGTGTTCTGGAGCATTCAATTCCTGTTTTGATCTCAGTTGACTCTTATAAACTAACCTGGAGACTTACAGTATTTGCACTACGAATACAATACTGTAGATGTAAAAATAAAGAAAAACACGATAGACACAGTGGAATTCTTCTCTCAGGGCTGTTTGGAACCTGAATCACTGAGTCAGTGTGTACTGAATCGTAACAGGTGACTTGAGTTGCAGCTGAAACGAGTCGACTCATACAAGTTTAAGCAAGTGCGCCAAGAACCGAGACAAGTTTTTGTAGTCAAAATGGGTTAAGAACCGAATTCGACGAGTTTCGAGGTGGTCACGAATCGAGGTACCACCTGTATAGCATTTCCTATTATAATCCTTAAGAGCTCAGAGGTTCAAGTGAATGCACGTTGAACAGATGGACGTTAAACGGTGCATACCTGTACACATCATGGCACTTGATGGTTGCAGGAGGACCATGCCACAACACCCAGTGCAGCGCCCCCTGTTGATTATGGGGCTGCCTAGTCACCGAGCGCTCTTAATACCAACCCATGTCAATTGTTGAAAGTGACCACAATGGGCATGCAAGTGTCGAAACTTGCAATGAAAGAAGGTCATCTGGTTCGATCTGGGTTTTCTTATCCACCAATTTCCCCTTCTCTAGGACTGCGAGATTAAAGAAGAAGGTACCAGGCACATGCTGATTCTCTACAATGTCAAGATGGACATGGCTGGAACTGTGGACTTCAGTGCTGCCAACGCTAAATCCAGTGCTCATCTCCGAGTTAAAGGTGAGAATGATGCATTAGGAAGCTACTGATGAGATACTGACATAGTCACTAGCTACTAGTGCTCTCAGGCGACAAAATATTAGGTGTTAATTGTATGTTTTTGTTGCATTCATCAGGATTAAATACGTTTTTTAGCTCATATTTAACTGTAACTAAATAGTTTCCACCTTTAAATAGCTCTACACATACAAGGACAATATAAACTTCAGCATTTATTACTTTTTAATCATTAAATAGTAGGAAATAATAGATGTGTAACGATGCTCAGGATTTGATTCACGATGCAGTGTTCAAGGTCCAGTATTCTTATTCTTTTTTTATTGTCTGTGTGAAACAATGGAAAACAAAAAATTTATTCAATAAGTATTTAAACAATAAAGCTCCAATTCCCTGCACTTAAAAGAAATGATTGGTTTTAAAATTGTAAATAAAATGCTCTATTGTAGCTTCACCATATATTAAATAATCACTGGAAATCATTTTTATTTCTGAAGAGCAATAGTTCAAAATAATTTGTACTTGTACATTAATTCAAACAAAATATTGGGTCTGCTGCAATGAAATGAAATGACCAAGAGTTTAAAATAATGCTGCAGTGCTTTGACAGTGTGTGTTAGTGTGTTTAAGTGATACTCTATTGGCTAATGCTATTCTGTTTACTGTATTAGGTAGATTGTAGGGAATATTACATTTACATTTACAGCATTTAGCAGACGCCCTTATCCAGAGCGACTTACAATTGATACAGTCTTACAATCCAAGCTATTGTGGGTTAAGGGCCTTGCTCAAGGACCCAACAGTGGCAGCTTGGCAGAGGTGGGATTTGAACCCTGGACCTTCTGGAGTCCAGTACCTTAACCACTAGGCTACCACAGTCCACAGTATATTAAATAGGGGCCTTTTGTATACAGCCCACAACAAAGTCAAGGAGCAAACATACTATAGAATTAAAGGCAGTACAAAAGTATTGAGGTTAAAATATTATTGCGTGAACTTTGACAGCCCTATTACTTTTCTAATTGTGTTATGTAAAATGAGTAAAGACGAGAATTGAATTTATGAGTGAATCAGCTGCAAATCACTCAAGTCAAGTCAAGTCAGATCTATTTATATAGCACTTTTTACAATGGAGCATTGTCTCAAAGCAACTTTACAAGTTTAGATTATCTCCTAATAACTACGTCCAATCCCAAATTGAGCAAGCCTAGGGCGACAGTGGCAAGGAAAAACTCCCTGAGTGTGGCCATTTGTGAGGGAGAAGATCCTGGTAATAAACAATTCCAGCAAATGTGTTACATGTGGGGTTTGTTCTATGTCACTTTGTGTGTGTAAAAGAGATCGACCTGGTATACTGTGAAGGCTGTAGGTGTGAACCACTTGATCAAGTTATAAAATGTCTTTAAAATCCAATATCATGAAAGTTGTTTTTTTAAATATTTGTCTGCCATGTTTGTATTCCAATAACGCAACCATTAGTTTTGTAACTCCAGTCTTGATGTGTGAATTCCTACGAATTGGGTAACGCATACTCTGGCACTCATCTGTTCCTGGAACACTCCAGTGGGCTGATTGACAGGAACAAACTGGCCAGCACTCTTGGCAGGGGTGGGCAGGTGGCCAATAGCCACCTTGGCTATTTTAAAAGCTTGGCTTCATATCTAGAGCAGGATCATCAGTGATTGGCAGAAGTTCAACAGATCCACATCTGACACCCCCCTCCTTTCCTCCCTCCCATTTGCATAAAACCTACGTACAAACGTTATGCTAATTAGGAAGCTCCCCCACTGACAAGGCCCTCTCCAACTTCATCTCCACTTGTTCTGGAGGCTTTCGGGCTCCAGAGCGGTGGCCTGTTGTCAGTGGGAAAGCACAATGTGGATTCGCAGTTAAAGGATAACGAGGTGTTTCTTGGAACTTGGAGGTGACTAACGATGTCTTCTCCTCAATCCAAAGCTCGAGTTATCGGCCTTTTGAGGCCTCTCAAGGATGTTACGGTAACGGCTGGAGAGACTGCAACCTTTGACTGCGAACTGTCGTACGAGGGAATATCTGTGGAGTGGTTCCTTGGGGGTACAAAGTTAGAACCAAGCGACAGAGTAAGTGCAACTTCGTCTTGTGGGAATAATGCCTGATTTTTCACGGAATGTTTTGATTGCATTGCTTTTATTCAGGCTGGGCTTTCAAAAAATGACTGATGTGATACTTGGTGATAGACTTGCCTTGTTTATTTGAATTGGGCTTGATAGAGAGGGGATGTTTTAGATCTGCAGCAATAACGTTCACATTTTAAACAGTGTGTTTATTTCTTATAACTGCCACCTGCATGCTTTCTGCATATAAGGGTCTGTGGGGATCAGGATAGGGTTGACAATTTGATCTGGGCTGTGGGATAACACTTGGGGCTGTTCTGCCCTGCAAGCGTTCTTCTGGTTATTTATAACTGTTTGAGATTCCATGTTAAGTGGCAGGTGGCAAGAGGTCTATTTGACGGGCGTATATTCATTTGCAAAAAAGTGATTTGGTAGCGATAGGATAGTTTTATGCGATTGCAGTGTGCTTGAAATTGATGCAATAATTCCGCTTCATAAAGTCATGTAATTGTGATATGGGTCATTATTGGTGAAATGTCAAATAAATGGTACCGAAAAATAAGCAAATAGATGGTAAATGTGTTTTATAGTGACTGTTATGTCTAATTTGTGGTGGCCTGAATGGTAAATTAGGATGTATTATAATAATGATGGTTTTGATGTGGCTGTTATGTGGTTGATATGAAACATATAGGTTGTGTAGCCTACAGCAGAAAGACGAGAACTTTGAAACTGAGACCAGTTCCTGCTTCTCAGCTGCTAATGTCTTTTGCAGGGGTACAGTAAATAGCCTATGATTTGCCAATTTGTTTGATTTGCACAGGTGGTGACCAGAGCAGAAGGCAGAACCCACACGCTGACCCTAAGAGACGTAAAACTGACTGAAGCAGGAGAGGTAAAACTCACCGCAAAGGATTTCCAAACCCAGGCCAACCTCATTGTAAAAGGTAAGTTCCATTTTGTGTGTTGTGTAGAACGTATGAAGAAAATTCTTATGTCAGTTAGTATTAGGTGCTGTACACTGGTGCTAGAAGTGTGTGAACCCTTTGGAATGTTCTGTATTTCATTGTAGTTATATATCAGAAGTTCATGAAGTAAATAAAGAGAACCCAGTTAAACAAATGAGACGGAATATGAATCTTGGTCATATATCTATTGATTTTTTTCATTGAAAGGACAAACACTGTAGTTGTAGTCCCCAGAAGTGGTGTATGAATGAAGATCACTCAAAGAACAAGGCATGTAATTGTCTACAAGTTCACAGAGGAACTCAGGGTAACTCCCAAGCAACTAAAGGCCTCTCATATTTTCTACTATTAATGTTTGTGAGTCCACCATCAGGAGACATTGGATATTGTAAACCCAGTGTCATTCCGTAGTTGAAGCTGTTCTGTATGGAGGGAGGAGGTAAAATGTCTCCAAGCCAATGTGCAAAACGGATCAACAGTTAAGCAAACGTTCAGATATTTTTGCCATTCAATCGTATGTAATATTGGATCATTTTCCACAATAAGTAAATGGTCAAGTATAATATTTTTGCCTCGTTTGTTTAATTGGGATCTCTTTATCAACTGTTATGACTGCTCTGTTCTGATGATGTTTTATGCCATACTTATGAGGAAATACAAACCAAAAATCTAAGGGGTTCACATGCTTTGAAGCACCACTGAAACCAGTCATATAAGTTAACTGGCCAACAATTGGGCTTCACTGAATAGCATCTTATTATAAACAAATCACATGAATGGAAAAACTCTATATAGTCGGACACTAACTCGGCTGTTCCAACAGAGCCTCCAGTCGAGTTCACCAAGCCGCTGGAAGACCAGACTGTAGAGGAAGAAGCTACTGCCGAACTAGAGTGTGAAGTGTCCAAAGAAAATGCTGAGGTTAGGTGGTTTAGAGACGGACAAGAAATCCGTAAAACGAAGAAGTACGATATTGTTGCCGAAGGCCGCAAGAGAAAGCTCATCATCCACGACTGTACGCTCGATGACTCAAAGACGTATACTTGTGACGCCAAAGACTTCAAGACGTCTGCTTTCCTGAACGTTGAACGTAAGTGAACTGTCATCAGAGTTGAAAAGACATTTCGATTCTAATGAAACGGGATGAGTGAATGTGCTTGCTTTTTTAGCTCCACATGTTGAGTTCACCAAACCACTCCATGATGTTGAGGTCATGGAGAAAGAGACTGCCAAGTTTGAGTGTGAAGTTTCAAGAGAAAGTGCCAAGGTAGGCATTTCCTGTCTTTATTTAACTCAGGATTTCAAATAATGAACTATTCTTCTAAGCGTCACGCATGGTTGTGGGAAAGGAGGCAACGGTGGACGTTGAAAGCATGTGATGGGACTTTTTATATACTTTTTATACAAGATTAGACATAGATAAACACACATGGCAACACAACAACACCACCAATCATACAACGCAGACCTTACACCTACAGCACATACCTACAGGATGCTGCTGGCTGGACATTTTTGATTCTTTAAAAGCTTCAGTGCTGTGGAGCATTGGTGTAGCACACCACTGCATTGCTGAGAATGATCCACCACCCAAATAGTACCTGATCTGTGCATGTTTATGGCTTTATTGATGCAACTGGTTTAATGTTAATCTCTTTCAATAGGTTCGCTGGTTTAAGGATGGCAACGAAATCAGAAAGGGCAAGAAGTATGACATCATTTCCAAAGGTGTTGAGCGCATTCTAATCATTAGCAAGTCCGTGTTTGATGACGAGGCTGAATACGAATGTGATGCCAAGACCTCCAAGACCTCTGGCATGCTTACTGTCATTGGTTAGTTCTTAGTCCTCTTCATTCTTTAATAGCTGCATGTAAAGATCTACCAGCAATTACAAGAGCTTGGTTTGTGTTATTGCAGAGGAGGAGGCACGATTCACAAAGAACCTTTCCAATGTCGAGGGAATGGAGACGGACAGTATTAAATTAATCTGTGAGGTCTCAAAATACGACGCTGAGGTCACATGGTATAAGGGTGACCAGGAGCTGCCTGAAGGTGGTAGGATTGAATATATTACCGATGGCAGAAAGAGAATCCTGCTCATACAGGACCTCCGTATGGACGATGCCGGCGAGTACCACTGCAAATTGCCCAAGTCACAAACCACAGGAAACCTGAGGATTAATGGTGAGCGACTTGTCAGCGTAATGCATTTCCGCACAGGAAACGAAACGCTAAACGAGTACATTTCTTTTCCTTAGAACTTGCGGCCGAGTTCATCTCCAGACCCAAGAGCCAGGAGGTGGTTGAAGGTGAAAAAGCCGAGTTTGTGTGCTCGGTGTCGAAGGACTCGTATGAGGTGAAATGGCTCAGGGGTGACAAGGAACTCCAGACAGATGATAAATACGAAATCATTTCGGACGGCAAGAGACGAGCCCTTGTGGTGAAGAACTGTGAGCGTGGTGACGAGGGTCCTTTCGTGGCCCTCATCGGTGCAACGAGAGCTTCAGCTGATTTGATTGTACTCGGTATGAATCTTGCGCTTACCTGAAATTCAGTTTATAGGGTCCAAATACTGTGAAAAATGGTTTTTACGCTTATTTCTTACTTCACCGCAGAGAAACTCCGAATTATCACGCCCCTCAAGGACACGGACGCAAACGAAGGACAAGAGATTGTGCTCAACTGCGAGGTGAACACAGAGGAAGCCAAAGCCAAGTGGATGAAGGATAATGAGACGATGTTTGAGAGCAGCAAATTCATCATGACTCAGAAAGACAACGTGTTCTCTCTGAGAATTAAAAATGCTGAAAACTCTGACGCAGCTACTTACACCGTCACGCTAACCAATCAGCGTGGGGAATCCGTCAAGAGCACTGCCAAGATTACTGTGCAAGGTTTGTCGCGTACTCTGATTTCTGGTTGTTGTGTAGTCAAGTATCATTTTTGCCTGTCTTATAATCCTGGTCAGGGTTGGGGGTATAAGCAGCCTGTCCTTATAACCAA
Source organism: Ancistrus triradiatus (assembly GCA_025084515.1). Taxonomy (NCBI): domain Eukaryota; kingdom Metazoa; phylum Chordata; class Actinopteri; order Siluriformes; family Loricariidae; genus Ancistrus; species Ancistrus triradiatus. The sequence goes on from JAJAGP010001386.1 coordinate 182,098, forward strand.
TACTCACTGAGTTCATGATTCAGTTTTCTTAGTTTTTATTTCTGAAGTGTGAATAATTAAAAAACAATGCACATTTTCTTAAATATGGAAAAAAAAACTCAAATAAAAAAGTCAGCCTAGCGGTTAAGGTACTGGACTTTGGACCAGAAGACCCAGGGTTCAAATCCCACCTCTGCCAAGCTGCCACTGTTGGGTCCTTGAGCAAGACCCTTAACCCACAACTGCTTGAATTGTAAGACTGTATCAGTTGTAAGTCGCTCTGGATAATTTTCTATCTAGGCCCAAAACCCTAACCTAGCAAGCCAAATCGGCAGCGAAAAATGTTAAAGGTTGTAAGTTAGAAACCTTGGGAGGACCAAGACTCCAAAAGAGACCCAAACTTGGGCAGCCTAGAGTAGTTGTTTAAAAGTCACAAGTAAAATTTATTTCTATAGCACTTTTTATATTGTAGCATTGTTTCAAAGCAGCTTCACAAAGTTCTATCTAGTCCCAAAGCCCTAATGGAGGGCGACAGCGGCAAGGAAAAACTCCCTAAACATAATAAGGAAGAAACCTTGAGAGGATCAAGACTCAAAAAGGGACCCTTGGCTCCTAGTTGTTATATGTAAGAATTAAACTAAGCTACCAAATTAATACATTTATGATATATTGTTTAACTAAACATAAGCTAAATAAAAATGAACAGAGAGAACATTTGTATAATTAAACTGAAACCTAATAATATAGACTATGATCAATTAAACGGAATACAATATTATGAAGAGTATAATATGTGGATAATATACCACTATAGAACATAAGACAATAGTGTATATAAATAAAATATGGAATAAGCTAACATAGAGAATATACATATAAGCATTATTTAGCCTGGTACACAGAGCCAGTGTAGAATCTTGTGTTCTCAGTGGGTGAGTTTCAGGAGGGGAGGTTTAAAATTGTAAAGACAATGTTCTACTGTAGCTTCACCATACATTAAATAATGAGTGAAAACATTCCTTTTTTGTTTCTGAAGAATAACAATTCAATAGAACGTGTACTTAATATACTGAATGTGTATGGGAGAGGGTTATATGATTGCCCTCTGGTGCTCAAAAAAGGTAATTGCACCAGAAAATAAACAGAACACATAGGACATTGTATATCTCCACAATGCACATTTTGACACCCATAGCAGATGCCCTTATCCAGAGCGACTTACAATTGGTACAGTCTTACAATCCAAGCAACTGTGGGTTAAGGGTCTTGCTCAAGGACCCAACAGTGGCAGCTTGGCAGAGGTGGGATTTGAACCCTGGACCTTCTGATCCATAGTCCAGTACCTTAACTGCTAGGCTACCACAGTCCCCAGTCCCCACAGCTGAATGTTTCTCCATTCAGAATCCCATTCAGAATTGTAAAAAAAATGTTTCCATCTACAGAGGAGGATCTGAGAATCATAGTTCCTCTGGAAGATGTCGAAACTCAGGAGAAGAGGACCATTAGCTTCTCGTGCAAAGTGAACAGACTGAACGTGACCGTGCAGTGGATGAAGGCGGGACAAGAGATCGCTCTGAGCAAGCGCATCGTGTATCGCGTGGACAAGGACAAGCACACGCTGATCATTAAAGACTGCAGTCTGGCCGACGAGGGCGAGTACTTGGTCGTCGCTGGCGCTGACAAATCGACGGCTGAGCTTATCATCAGCGAAGCTCCTACTGACTTCACCACCCAACTGCAGGACCAGACCATCACCGAGTTTGAAGATGCCGAGTTCACTTGCGAGCTCTCCAAAGAGAAGGCCGAAATCAAATGGTACAGAGATGGCAGAGAGATCCGAGAAGGTCCACGGTATGGAACTGGAGTTTAAATCCTAGACGCATTGTAGAGGCTTCCATTAGCGAAACGTCTAACACCCATTTGAATTGCTTTCTCAGATACCAGTTTGAGCGCGATGGAAAGACGTGCATACTACGCATTAAGGAGTGCAGACCCGACGACGAATGCGAATACGCCTGCGGGGTGGATGACAAAAAATCCAGGGCGCGTCTTTTCGTCGACGGTACGCTAAGCTTTCCCAAAACGTACACGGACTAATAAGAGTACTTGCTGAGATTTATGTCTAACTCCTTTGTTCTGTCCTTCAGAGATCCCAGTGGAGATTATCAGACCACCTGCTGATGTGTCAGAGCCTCCAGGCTCGGATGTTGTGTTTGAAGTCGAGCTCAACAAAGACAGAGTCGAAGTCAAGTGGCTCAGAAACAATATGACCATTGTTCAGGGTGACAAATACCAGATGATGAGCGAAGGCAAGGTCCACAGGCTCCAAGTATGTGAGATTAGACCTCGTGACCAGGGCGAGTACAGAGTTGTTGCTAAAGACAAGAGCGCAAGAGCCAAGCTTGAGCTTGCAGGTAACTTTTCAACTTTCTCAAACAGTTGTCATTGCAAATAAGGCCTACATACTTTCAGTTCAAAAGTTTCAAAGGCTTTCGAGTGATGGTCATTCATAAAATACAAAAGTTGTCTACATAAGGACAATATATGGCAAAGATGGACGTTTGTGGGTCTTGGAGAGAGAGGAAAATCCATGAAGGCCTCTCAAACCATCACCACCATCACCACCATCACCTCTAGTTCTCGTTTGGTTTTTCTTCCATTTTGCTGTCCTGAGCGGATTAAATTCAAAATGTGTCTTGACATGTGCAAGACCCTACTGGCAATCACACCTGATTCACCAGGGTGGTGGGCTAGCGAAATGCTCCTCAACCCAAGTGCTTGTGCTTTAGTTGCTATGTCTAATGTTAATTCCGTTTTGCGTTTCAGCTGTGCCAACAATCAAGACTATGGATCAGGACCTGGTAACAGATGCTGGAAAACCATTTATCATGTCAGTTCCTTACAATGCATACCCGCAGGCTGAGGCTGAATGGTTCTTTGACAATGTCGGTCTGCCAAAAGAGAATATTGCTACCAGTCAAGACAAGACAGAATACCGACTGAAGGATCCCAAGAAGTCAGATGAGGGCCGGTATAAGATACTTATTAAGAACAAGCATGGAGAGGGACAGGCCTTCATTAATCTGAAAGTTGTTGGTGAGTTTTGTTTGAGCTCCACACTGAAATTGTGGATTTCCTGTAATTAGTACCCTTAACATTGCTCAAGTGGAGTATGGAAAGCAGAAATAGGCCTTTCTGAGCTTATCGAGGGTATCGTCAGTGCTTAAGGAACACTGACCAGCTGTTTTGTTGGATGAAGAACACATTTAGAATATAAATCACTTTACTAAGTGTGTGATAATATTTCAATAGTAGTTTTGAAGGCATTTTGTTTGTATCCTAATAAGAGACATTGTGGTTGACCAAATAATTCTTCACCTTTTACCAGATGTTCCTGGTCCAGTGAAGAACCTGCATGTTGTGGACACTGCTGATGGAGAAGTCAGCATTGCCTGGGATGAACCTGAGAGCGATGGTGGCACCAAAATTTTGGCCTATGTGGTGGAGAGACGTGATGTCAAGCGCAAGACCTGGACCCTGGCCACCGACCGCGCTGACAGCACAGAGTATACAGTTACCGGGTTACAGAAGGACTCCTGGTATTTCTTCCGTGTCTGCGCACGCAACCGGGTTGGAAGCGGTCCAAACGTTGAGACGGACGAAGCCGTTCAAGCCAAAAATAAATTTGGTAAGCAGTCATTCGACAATCTCTCGGTGCTGATACACGGTCTAAATCGTTACTGATCTATTTTGCGATTCCCTTAATTCCAGATGTTCCTGATGCGCCTCAGAATGTCGATGTTGGAAATGTGAACAAGTTTGGCGCCACGGTCTCCTGGGAACCACCTCTGTTTGATGGTGGATCTGAAATCACAGCCTACATCATTGAGCTGCGTGACAGGACGTCTGTTAAATGGTCTCCAGTCATGGTGACCAAACCGCAAGATCGCACAGCCATCATCAACGATGTGATTGAAAATAAGGAATACATCTTCCGCGTCAGGGCAGAGAACAAGGCTGGGCCTGGCAAGCCGAGCGCTGCCACAAACCCAGTTAAAATCATGGACCCAATAGGTTAACATTTTTAAATATTCAAGAAAAAGACAAATCTTGAGAAGATTGCATTTAACCGATACATTGTTTACAAAAAAAATTTTTTTTCCGGTTATATATTTTCAGAGAGCCATCCCCACACTGAATCCACACACTTCCGAACAGACCAAGATTCCCTGTCTCTGCTGACCTGGGAGCCTCCTCGTAAAATGGAGGCAGTATGATCACGCTACTTATTGAAAGATGCGAGGAAGATTCAGACAAGTGGCTGAGATTAATTCAAAGGCTTTGCCCGACCCCTGGAACAGGTACAACTAAACTTCCTTTCTCATAAACTTGAACTTAAACTTTGTCGTGTGCAGGCAAACCTCCAGCGAGCCAACTACAGCGTCCATTTCGCCCGCTATAAGACTTGAGGTAGTTTAGAGAGTCTCCGTCCCCACTATCAGTTAAGTTTTTGGTGACCTTCTAGAATTTTCTATATTTCCTGCATAAAGATGACCTAAAACATTATCCAATTTTAGCCCATTCCTTCCTCCGTACATAACAGCTTCTGCTCTGGGATGTTGGGTGGGGTTCCTCACATTAGCTGCTCGCTTCAGGTCCTTACCATTGCCTGCCTTAGCGTGCTTGCGCCCCCCGTCGTTAGTGTTCTCTTGCCCTCCGCATCCCTTCATGTGGCAGAACCTAACTCCGTATTCCAGCGCTCTGCGTTCCATCTCGGTCCTACCCTTTCCCTCTCCTTCTAACTTCTGTATCACCGTCGTGTCTCGTCCCACACTTCTCAACTCACCACCCCGCTACGCCCCCCTCTGCATCGCCTCTTTTCCTCACATCCATTGCCGTTTGCTCTCTCTCTAACCCCAACTTGCTGTGTGTCGTCCCCTTCATCCACGACGCACAGCTTGCTCGACTGGCCTAGGCGCTCGTTGGCTTGTGTGTCTTCATTGCTGATACGCCCTCCTGCTCGTTGAACATGCAGTTGGCCGCTCCGTCCGTACAGCCTGCCGTGTCCCGGGGCTCCTCGTCTGCTTATCCCCCCGATGTCGGGCCGCCTCGCCTGGCCTGATCGTAATTGCCGCCGTGTCCTTCCTCTTTCTTGGCTCCCATATCCCTTGGAGCCCTCCGGCCTCATTCTCAACCCGTAGTTTTCTTAGCTAATTCCCGTGTTCACCGCTGATTAGCATGCGTTTCTGTGCAGACACCGTTGCTGCCACGCGCCGTCCTGCTCCGCGACCCAACGGCCTTTCCTCGCGCCCTCTCCTCCGCATGTCTCCCGTCCGCCTCGATTCCCTCTCCATCTCGCTGTGCTCGAACTGGTGCCTCGCCCCCTCTCCCGCTTCCCGTCTTGCACCGCTACCTCCCCTGACTCCCGTCTGCCCCCCGAGTCCCGCTTGGGGTTCGTCCTCCGCACATACCGGATCCGGCGATGAACCCATCCAGCTCTTCGCGGCGGGGGCGGCACGCCTCACCTCCGCCCGGCAAAGGCGGAGGCGCGGGAAGGTGGTCGGAACGCCCGGGAATTCGGATAGCGCGACCTTCGCACCGCCCTCGCTGCGAGTTAGACCACGCCGACGAAGGCCCCCCGACGGCCCGTCGCCGGGACTGCGAGAGGGACGAGCGCATCGCTACACTTGTTCACTGCGCCACCAGTGTTTTCGGCGAGATGCTCGTGTGTAGCTGTCGGGAGGCATTCTGGGAACTTCCGTTCCATGACCTGCAAATATAAGCTCCGTTATTCTCTCCTTCCTTTTCCCGCCCCCCGGACACGGACCTAATCGTACCGTTTCCCACCCCGTCACACTGTTTAGTTATACGAACATATAATGGGCGATTTTCAGTCTCATCCGTTCCACAAACAGTCTGCAGTAGCTGCTGGCTCTCCACCGTGATCTTGTATGCAACTGCAGACGAGCAGCAAAGTTTCTGTTTTGGAGAGCAGGGCTTCTTTTCTCCTTCAAACCCTGCCATGCACCCCATGGTTGTTCAGCTGTTCTTCTGAGGGTGGACTCTTAAAACATTAACATAGCCAATGTGAGAGAGGCCTTCAGTTGCTTAGAAGTTACCACTGAGGTCTTTGTGACCTCACCAACTATTACACGCCTTGCTCTTGAGAGGATCTTTGCTTGGTCGGCCACTTCTGGGGAGGGCTACAATGGCTCTTGATTTTCCTCCATTTGAACCACAATCGTGGTCTGCCACTGTGGATTGGTGGGAGTCCAAACTCCGTTTAGAGATGGGTTTTGTAACCTTTTCCATCCTGATGAGCATCAACAACTCTTTTTCTGAGGTCCTCAGAAATCTGCTTTGTTCGTGTCATGATACACTTCCACAAACGTGTTGTGAAGAGCAGACTTTGATAGATCCCTGTTCTTTAAATAAACACCTGATTGGCCTGATTGTCATCCCATTGATTGAAAACACCTGACTCTAATTTCACCTTCAAATGAACTGCTAATCCTAGAGGTTCACATACTTTTTCCACTCACTAATATGTAATATTGGATCATTTTCCTCAATAAATAAATGATAAGTGTAATATTTTTGTCTCATTTGTTTAACTGGTTTCTCGTTATCTACTTTTAGGACTTGTGTGAAAATCTGATGATGTTTTAGGTCATATTTATGCAGAAATATAGACAATTCTAAAGGGTTCACAAACTTTCAAGCACTCCTGTTTTTTTTTCAGTCATAGTCTTTCGACTAAAACGTATTTTCGTTTTAGTCATAATTTAGTCGTCTGAATTGTTTTGCGTTTTGGTCTAGTTTTAGTCAACTAATTATAATAAATTATAGTCCACTAAATCTACAGTAGATTCAGCTGACTAAAATAAGAAATGTAAAGGCTGCAATACGTAAATGCTTTTTTTAACATTTCCCTTGAATTGTTTAAGTCATTGAGTTAAAAATGAAACATCTACATGCATGCATTGATAATAACAGTATACATTAATGTGGTTATAACTCAAAATTTCCACTACAGAGCTGCTTCAAAATTGGTGTAGACATTCAGCAGATATTCTAGAATCAAGTTGGAATAAATTATATATTATAAGATCTGATTAAGATATAAGCTCAGGTCTATATGCATCATGCATTATATTAACAGTATACAGTAAAGTGGTCACCAAAACTCCACCAAACAGTGTCATCAGTGTAACATACGGTACTGTGTAAAAGTCTTAGGCCACCATTAGATTAGATCATCTATTGTGTTAGCAATGTTATAATGACCATATAAGATTATTTCTCAGTCTCGTCATTAGAATACAATCAGAAAATTCAGTACATTTCTATGCGGAATAAAGAAAAAACAAAAAACACAAAACTTACACATGAGCAGTAGCAGCTTCATTGGGATGACAAGATGACCTTTCTACAGTCCAAAGAAGCTTGATCAGCAATGGTCTTTTTGGAAGCATAGCAGGCAAGAAACCACTTTTTCAGAAGTGGAACAGGATGAAAAGATATGCTCAGAAGCTCAGAAGGAGTATTATGGAGTGTCCAGTCCAAGTTTGAGCTTTTTGGGTCTATCCGTCGAAAACATGTTATGCATTTATACATATATATATATACAAATGTAAATACTGTATTTGATATGTTTCTGAATGGCATTTTGTCTCTACCTGCATCTTCTGGTAGGAGTTTGCACATCCAGCCACTAGAGAGCAGTCAGCTTGCGTTTTGGTGCCAATGTTGAGCTAGATCTTGAACAGAGGCACGGCCAGAGCTAACGCAGTACTAATGAGCTCAAATTACTATCAGGATTATCGGGATTATTTAAACTTCCCAATTCTCTGCCTGAATCGCAGGACCTTTGTAGAGGGCTGGTCATTGGTGTGTGATTTCTCTGTGTGAATGTGTGAGAAGTATCCAAAAAAAAAAAGAACTTGAAAGATTCTGCTTTGAAAATCAGAGACTAAAAGCCAACGCTGATATAGATTGATGAATGTGTCAGAACTGAGCATACGTATGAGAAGACAAGCAGAGATAAACGGAGATATCGGAATAAATGCCTGCAGAGATACTGACAAAAAACAGACCTAAAAAGGTGTCTTTGTCTTTCACAGATGTCTGGTCTTAAATTTGGAAAGAAATATAAGTACAGAGTCAGTGCTGAGAATGCAGCCGGTCAGTCTGATCCATCCAATATAATTGGACCTGTGTTGGCAGATGACCCACACTGTAAGTATTGATTTTTTCTATTAAAGTAGCACTTCACAGCTAAATGAGTAACAGAGTGCATTTAATACTTTTAAATTACGTTATTATTATTATCACGCCTTGTTTGGTTGCTGTATCAGAACATTTCATTGTGACTGAGGCCAAGGCATTGCAATTAAAAAATCTATATTGACCAGGATGATAAAAATGTGTTTTATTTGGTTCTTTTATAAGGAACAGCATGTGCAAACTGTTGTCTGTTAGTATGCTAGCAAAGGGTATAGGAAGGTATCCCAAATTCGTTAACAACACTGAAATATTCTGTTCCTTATAGGCTAATAGACATTTTTTATGCCACACACTTAACTTTAAGAGATGTTTAAGTTCAATCTTGAGGGAAAATTTCCCTTTTTTGAGTTTTATGCAACCGGGCACAGACCCCTCTAGGCTTCCCAGGTTCAACCTCGAGAACCATTGCTCTTCTTACTGAGTCACTCTGGTTTGTATACCCTCTCTGGTGAGGTGAGGGCTGTCTGTTACAGAGTTGCATTCCACAGGTCTGGCATGCAGGATAGACTGAGGGTCTGGAGCCTTGGAGACCTAGAAGGGTCTGGTGCAAGGATAGAGGTCAGGAAGGACTGAGAGGGCTTGGGACCTGGTAGCAAGGAAACAGTAGGCTCCTGATTACAGGCTCGTTTGGTGACAGGTCTGTGGCGGATGCGATTGCAGCCGGGAGTGCCTCTTGTCACAGTTTGGGAGGAAACATGGTAATAATGCAATTTGAGCTGTTTCTTTTTAGTGCCACCTTACAATGGACTTGTGCGCCTTAAAGGATTGGCCTGGAGGGGCATTGGTTCTAGCCTCTTGCTATTCGGTTCCCATCAATGGATACAAACGGCCCACTGCTAATGGAGGCTTTGGTGATAAGGAGCTCACCGCTGGGGACCGATGGGTCCATCGGTCACCAAAGACAACCTTTATTGAATAGTTTAATCACCCCAAGGTGCGTCAATGCAAGGGCCGTGTATTCTCTGACACTGGAAAAGGAACGTCAGCAGTGATATCTGGAGAGACTTGACTTCCAAACGTAATTGGTATGTTCAGTATTTCTTAGCTTTATCGCTGATGTTCTATCCAGTACGGAACCTCATAGTTCACCTTCTACGTTTCAGCATTGCCCAAGTGCACCAAGGACTTCAAGGTTGCAGAGTGGGTAGTGGTGGGTTGTGGTAACCAAGAAAGCAATGTGCAATCTATGTGGGAAGAACCAGACCATGATGGAGGCAGCCCACTCACTGGCTACCAGGTTGAAAAGCGTGATGTGGCTAGAAAGACTTGGGTCAAGGTAGGAAACTCCCAACACCTGACTTCTTGCTGAATTGCAGTGCTCGGCTGTACTACATTTCTTGTTTATTTCACACCTCAGGTCATTAGTGGCGTGCAAGATCAGGAGTTCACTGTCACAGATGTGGTTGAGGGCAAGGAGTACTTGTTCAGAGTTGTAGCCTGCAACAAGTGTGGCCCTGGAGAGCCTGCATATATTGATGATCCGGTTAATGTGTCGTCGCCAGCCAGTAAGTGATCACGTGGACATTGAAAGATTAACAGGGCTCTGTAAGAAGCACGAGAAGTTCTTACATGCTGTTTTATTGTTATTAAAGCTGTTCCAGATCCACCAGAGAATCTTAAATGGAGGGACAAGTCTGCCAGCAAGATATTCCTCTCGTGGGAGCCTCCAAAGTGGGATGGCGGAGCGCCAATAAAAGGCTACACCGTTGATAAATGCCAGCGTGGCACTGACCGATGGGAGCCATGTGGAGACCCAATTCCTGACCTCAAGTAAGTAAACGCTGGAGATGAACTGAAATTTCAGTGGCAGGCTGGATTAGAGAGAGGAGACAGATATAACAAACAGAGCTTAGGGAGTTTAGTCTTGAAGCACATGTATGGTGTTAAATACATGTATTATCTTTAAAGAAAAGTCCAAAGATGGCCAAAACCATAGGTGTGTCTAGCTCCTTTTTAGGGCTGCACAAGCACCCCTAAATTGGGTCCCAGCAACCCTAAAATAGTAAAAAGCCATTTTTTGTTTTTTTAAACAGAAGTTTGTCTCTGATAAGCTGAAAAATCTTAAAACCATATAAAATATATGATTTAAACATAACATTTTAACATCGTAAATACAGCAGCCCCCCCTTGACTCGCAAATATGATTTAAGCGATGGCTTTGTGGCTCACAGGCTCAGCATTAATGGACGTTTTCTCAGATTTATTGGTACAAGTGTTTCCCCTACCCAAAAAGTCAGAGGTTCTTCCTTCATAAGTGTGGGAATGATGGTCCAAAATTATGTTAAAGTTAAGCTCAGCACCCAAAAGCTCTGGTCCTAGACTTTCCCCTGGCCAAAACGTAAGCGCTAAGCTAAGCTAAGCTAAGCTAAGACGGAACAGTGAAGTGACTAAATAAGCTTTGGAGTGTGCGACCACATCCCTTTAGTAACCACTAGGGGTGTAACGATGCATCGATGCAGAGCGACTTACAATTGATACAGTCTTACAATCCAAGCAGTTGTGGGTTATGGGCCTTGCTCAAGGACCCAACAGTGGCAGCTTTGGCAGATGTGGGATTTGAACCCTGGACCTTCTGGTTTATAGTCCTGCACCTTAACCACTAGGCTACCACAGTCCTCATTTTATAGCATGTGTACGAGTTATCCGATTATAATCGGTGTTTTCAGTCTGCACATGTGCACGAGCATACCCCCATGGTTGCCAGGTCTGCTTATTTCTAAAGGCTTTATTTGGCCTCTTTTTTCCATGGACTTTAGTGGGGGTTTTTCTCGTTGGATCTGGCAACGCCGGTATTAAAGACCCCATGGAATTAAAGGGAGAGAAATGGCTTTTGAAGACTTTGGAGAGACTCTAAAACGCAGAATGATGATGAATGATTTCATTATTTAATATTAAAGTTTGAAGTTTATGTCACATATGTCTATGAGATTACTGAGAAAATCAGATTTTCTGCAATAATTGGATTATTAAGTGCACGTATATGGACTCGGTATGTTTGAAATTTCGGTTTTTGGTTTGGTGATTCACTTTCTGATGTTTTTCTGCTAAACCTAAGTACCATCACACCTACAATCCTTTTTGTTTTGCTATAGGCTCGAGGTGACTGGTCTGATAGAGGGACAGTGGTATGCTTATCGTGTGAGGGCCTTAAACAGGCTGGGCTCAGGCAGACCATGCAAGGCAACTGATGAGATCTTGGCTGTTGATCCTAAAGGTATTAAAATAACAGCTACTTCTTCTTGTCTCTCTTTCTCACCGGAGTATATATCAGTGTATTTACCCTTCCATATCTCCGGTTACAGAGCCTCCAGAGATCCACTTGGATGCAAAACTGCTGGCAGGCTTAACTGCCAAGGCTGGCACAAAGATCGAACTTCCCGCCGATATCACAGGCAAACCTGAACCGAAGGTCAAATGGACTAAGGCTGATCTTATCCTGAAGGAAGACGACAGAATCACCATTGATACCAAGCCTGGTCACTCCACAGTGTCTATTGCCAAAACTACCAGGGACGACTCTGCAACGTACATTATTGAGGCTGTGAACAGCAGCGGCCGTGCAACTGCAACTGTCGACGTCAACATTCTAGGTATTCAAATATTTTATTAAATAATTACGACTTTTATTAGGTCTGTTGTTTTAGTTTTGTAGACTGTAGTGTTGTAGTCAAGACCGAGACCAGATTAAGATTATTTTCATCGGACAAGAATAAAAAGAAGAAAAGAAGACTGAGACAATTTCAAATGAGGTTGAGACCAGGATGGGGACCGAGACTGGTCTTCAGACCGAGACCGAACTCGAGTATTACTACTAAACAGTCATAACACTCTTACAGAATTGATCTCCAGTGCTAAGGAGTAAAGAGCAGAGTGAGGCAAAGCAAAATGATTGGACAACAGACATCTATGCTATCTGTAACATATGTATTTTTTATGTAGATAAGCCTGGTCCTCCTGCTGCCTTCGATATCTCGGAAATCACCAGCGAGTCCTGTTTACTGGGCTGGAATCCACCCAGAGACGATGGCGGATCCAAGGTCACGAACTACATTGTGGAGAGAAAGGCCACAGACAGTGAGATCTGGTACAAGCTGTCTTCCACTGTGAAGCAAACCAACTTCAAAGCCACCAACCTCGTGCCTTTCAAGGAATACGTCTTCAGAGTCTATGCTGAGAACCAGTTTGGCATCGGTTTACCAGCTGAACACGCTCCCATAATTGCCAGATATCCATTTGGTATCTACTCATCTTTCATTTCAAAATATCCTAAGCTCCCACTTCACTTGAATCGAAATGATTGTATTCTGCTTTTATTTTTAACCAGATCCACCCGGACCTCCTTACAAACTTCAGGCCTCTGATATCGCAAAGGATGCCGTAACCTTGTCCTGGTACGAGCCCGATGAAGATGGAGGAAGTCCCATTACTGGCTACTGGGTGGAGAGATTTGAGCCTGATGCTGATAAATGGATAAGATGCAATAAAGTACCAGTTAGGGATACTAACTTAAGGTAAGGTTATTGTATTTATTTATTTAGTTATTTTCACATTTAAATCCTGCTTATCCCTGGTACTGCACTGGACTACGGAGCACGTTTAAAAGGCTATTCAATAAGTTACATGAGCTAATCAGCACTTTATTATAAAATAGGCTTGTTAATGATTTTGCTCAAGTCAACTTTAATGTACAGTGGGGCAAAAAAGTATTTGGTCAGCCACTGATTGTGCAAGTTCTCCTACTTAGAAAGATGAGAGAGGTCTGTAATTTTCATCATAGCTACACTTCAACTATGAGAGACAAAATGAGAAAAGAAATCCAGGAAATCACATTGTAGGATTTGTAAAGAATTTAATTGTAAATCATGGTGGAAAATAAGTATTTGGTCAATAACAAAAGTTCAACTCAATAGTTGAAGTGTACCTATGATGAAAATTACAGACCTCTCTCATCCTTCTAAGCAGGAGAACTTACACAATCAGTGGCTGACCAAATACTTTTTTGCCCCACTATACAGTACTGTGCAAAAGTCTTAGGTCACCATTAGATTAGATATACCATTGTTTTGGCATAAAGACCATATGTAATTATTTCTGTCTCTTAATTAGAATACAACCAGAAAATAAAGGAAATTAAAAACTGAAATCAGTAAAACAGCTTCAATAGGCAAGTATTTAGTGTGACCTCTTCTAACACTTAGCAATAGGAGTTTCTGGCACTTTCACTGGGATGCCCAGTCGATCCTTCTACAGCTTGTTTAGCAATGCTGTTTTTGGAAGGGCAGCAGCCAAGCAATCACTTTTTGGGAAGGGAACATGGTGAAAACCCTATGATATGCCAAAGCTCACAAATATTGGAATGAAGATCAGTGAAAAAGAGTATTATTAAGAGTGACGAATCCAAGTTTTTTGGGTCCAGTTGCCGACTATATATTGTATATGGTTATTATATCATTGCAAATGCAACATATCTAATCGTGGCCTGAGATTTTTGCACAGTACTGTACCTGTACTAAAATATGTGGCTTTCATTTATGAAAACAGAGTGAAAGGATTGCCTACAAGGAAGAAGTACAAGTTCCGTGTCTTGGCTGAGAACATGGCTGGACCAGGCAAACCGAGCAAAGAGACGGACCAAATCCTGATCAAGGATCCGATTGGTAAGAAAGTTCTGATAATTGATTTTGGATTACTTTGAAAAGACAGACCCCTAATGTGTGTACGCTCTTGTAGATCCTCCATGGCCTCCTGGCAAGCCTACCGTTAAGGATGTTGCCAAGACCTCTGCCTTCCTGCAGTGGACGAAGCCTGAGCATGACGGCGGCGCCAAAATCGAGTCCTACGTCATTGAGCTCCTCAAAAGCGGAACTGATGAGTGGGTGCGTGTGGCCGACGGTATTCCTATGCTTGAGTATTTCCTTAAAGGACTGATGGAGAAGCAGGAATACTCATTCCGCGTCAGAGCTGTCAACGCAGCAGGCGAGAGTGAACCTAGTGAGCCCAGCAATCCTGTGCTGTGCAAGGAGAGACTTAGTAAGTGTTTAATGAATTCAATTCTTTTTACATTTGTACATTTACAGCATTTACCAGACGCCCTTATCCAGAGTGACTTACAATTGGTACAGTCTTACAATCCAAGCCATTGTGGTTAAGGGTCTTGCTCAAGGACCCAACAGTGGCAGCTTGGCAGAGGTGGGATTTGAACCCTGGACCTTTTGGTCCATAGTCCAGTACCTTATCCACTAGGCTACCACAGTCCTACGTTTTTACATTAAATGTGCTAGATAAGGCAAACACGTTTCATGGTTGTTGGTACTGTTTGTATAGCTGGTTATTCTTTCTCTCCTTATCAGATCCTCCATCGCCTCCAAGATGGCTAGAGGTGGTTAATATTTCCCGCAACGGTGCTGAACTCAAGTGGACGGTCCCCGAGAGAGACGGCGGCTCTCCGATTACCAACTATATTGTGGAGAAGAGAGATGTCAGGCGCAAGGGTTGGCAGGCCGTGGACACCACGGTGAAGGAGCTGAAGTACACGGTCGCACCACTGAACGAAGGCTCGCTCTACGTCTTCCGAGTGGCAGCTGAGAACGCTGTCGGAGCTAGTGATTACTGTGAACTCGTCGACTCTGTTCTGGCTAAAGACACATTCAGTAAGAACCACAGCCTGGGTGATTTTACTCATCGAATTAAAGACTTCTACCTATAAGGTTTGCTTATATTATTTACCATTCCACCCTTCTAGCTACTCCGGGACCTCCTTACGCTCTGGCTGTCGCAGGGGTGTCCAAGACCCATGTTGATCTTACTTGGGAGGCACCGAAGAATGATGGTGGAAGACCTATTTTGAGGTAAACCAAATATATGAAATGCTGGGACTTGGGACCATTTGGTCTGTAGAATAGCACAGTGGAGCATCGGATTTCGAATGCTTCTTTATTCAACCACTTCAAACAGTCTGTAAATACAACAAGAAATACATTGCGCTGTCACAAAAAGACAGGTTCTAATTCCATTAATGTGGGTATGAGCGAGAGAGATGTGAATAAATCTTAAATGGTAAAGACAAAAATATAAAATCAGTATATGACATGGAGGTCAGTGCTGGAGAAACTGCGGTGTTTTGGCTATTTAGTCGATACCTGGCTTTACTATATAATATGGAATATATACAGTGATGCTTAAGTTTGTGAACCCTTTAGAATTGTCTATATTTCTGCATAAATATGATCTAAAACATCAACAGATTTTCACACAAGTTTTAAAAGTAGATAAAGAGAACCCAGTTAGTCCTGACCTTAATCCAATGGAAATGTTGTGGAAGGACCTGAAGCGAGCAGTTAATGTGAGGAAACCCACCAACATCCCAGAGCTGAAGCTGTTCTGTACGGAGGAATGGGCTAAAATTCCTCCAAGCCGGTGTGCAGGACTGATCAGCAGTTACAGGAAACGTTTAGCTGCAGTTATTCCCTGCAGTTATATCACTGAAGTCTGTTGTCTGTGCATTTCCAGATATGTCATTGAGAAGAAGGAGAAACTTGGAACCCGCTGGGTGAAATCTGCAAAGACGTCAGGTCCTGACTGCAAGTACAGGGTGACAGATGTCATTGAAGGAACTGAGGTGCAGTTCCAAGTCCTTGCTGAGAACGAGGCCGGTGTTGGTCACCCGAGTGAACCCACAGACATTGTGGTGATTGAGGACCCAACAGGTATGTTGTATTTTTTCTCAGTTTTAACCATAGACTGTATATACAAAAAAGCCAGTATGTGTCTGATGCCCTCTAGTGGCTGGCTGCAGCACAACTTTCAACCCCGTCCGTTCCCATGTTAGTGAAGGCCTCAGGCCGTTTCAATTAGGTGATTGACAGCTAATTCTTTACTTCTTAACTTCCCACTTAACATCAGTCATTTGAGCCGTCATTGACTAGCAATTGGTTCATGCACAGGCTATGAAAGTCAAGTGTAGTCAGACACTATGCGCATCCCTGGCGTTAAAAAGACAGGTGGGCCTACCCTAACACTTGAAACTGTGCGAGCGTACCCAAGATGGCATCTCTCAGGGATTTAAATATCCACAATGGGTGTCAGTGGTGATGTACCACCCATCGTATATATTGTACAGCTCGACTTACCTTGATCAGCCTCACATTGGCATAGATCACGGGACACGGGTCCGTCCTAGGGCCCGGCAGGGGTTGCTGTTAAAGTCCCAGGGATGATCCCTCGGCCAGTCGTGAATGAGTA
>JAJAGP010001387.1:0-157871 GCA_025084515.1 Ancistrus triradiatus
AGAATGGAATGTATACAAATAACTATAAAAGTAATTCTAGAATTAAAATTAATAGAATCAAAATAATCTAACTGTATTATTTTTCAGCATAAAAAATCAAAGCAAAGAAGAAATATTTTAAATTAGCAAAACTTCCAACCATTTCAAAATATGAAATTTCCAAATTTACACAGATTATTTTGTTGACTTTAGCTGTATCATATTACTTAATGACGTGTGTACATATGCTATTGTAAAAAAAATAAAATAAAATTAACATTCACCTGGATGGCTCCTATGTTTTCCATCAGCTGGTCAGTGGTAGAGGCACCTAGCAGCACAGAGCTCACTCCCTCATTTCTCAAACACCATCCTGCAGAAAGACATACAACATAACACAACACAACAAAACTGAGCAAAAAGTTGGCAGTCAGTATCGCTAAATTTCTGCTTTTTTTCAATCTGTTTTTTCCACAGTCTACTTTTTAAATTTTTAAATCAAATACAAATGAATCATGGTCTAAAAGATGATGTTTACCTGTTTACTGTATGTCTACAATTTTTTGGTAGAACGACTTGTGGGCTTAGTGTTGTTGCACTGTTTCACGTTCTCTTCAGGTTCAGTTCACAGACAGATGGCCTGACGTTTTATGTTACAGAATTTTCTGGTATAATTTAGAATTCACTGTAACATCAATGATGACAAGATGCAGCAAAACAGGTCCAAATCATGATATTACCAGCAGCATTTTTAACTGATGGGATAAAGTTATTATGCTGGAATGCAGCATTTTCCTTTCTCCAGACTTAATGCGTCTTATTTAAACCAAAAATTCTATTTCAGTCTCATCTATCCACAAAACATTTTTCCCCCCACCACCCTTATTGCTTGTTCATGAGATATTTAGCAAACTGCAGATGGCAGCAAGGCTCTTTCAGAGAGCAGTGCCTTTCTCTTCAAAGCCCTGCCATGCACAACATTATTGCTCAGTGTTTTGGTGACTCATGAATGGTGATGGTGGACTCATGAACACTAACATTAACACAGTGAGAGAGACATTTAGATGCTTAGAAGTTACCTCTGGTTCCTTTGTGACCTTGTGGCTATTGCACTGTGCTTTTGTAGTGATCTTATTTGTATGGCCACTCCTGGGGAGGGTAACAATAGTCCTAAATTTCCTGCATCTGTCTGACTGCGGATTGGTGGAGTCAACCTTTTCTAGCCTGACGAGCATAAGCAACTCTACTTCTGAGGTCCTCAGAAATCTCCTTTTTTGTGCTATGATACACTTCCACAAATGTGTTGTTCGATAGATCCCTGTTCTCTGAATGAACCAGGGTTCCACTGAGACCTAACTGTCATCCGATTGATTGAAAACACCTGATTCTAATTTTACCTTCAAATGAACTCTTAATCCAAGAGGTTAACATACTTTTGCTACTCACAGATATGTAATATTGGACCATTTAAAAACTAAATGAACAAAAGATCAAGTAAAATATCTTTGTTTCATTTGTTTGAGTATATACACTAAACAGGCATAACATTATGACCACCTCCTTGTTTCTACACACATTGTCTATTTTAGCAGTTTTACTTACTGTATAGAAGCACTTTGTAGTTCTACAATTACAGACTGTAGTCCATTTGTTTCTCTACATACTTTGCTAATCCCATTTAGTCTGCTCTCTAATGGTCAGGACCCCCACAGATCAGGTCCTATTTGGATGGAGGATCGTTCTTAGCACTGCAGTAACACTGACGTGGTGGTGGTGTGCTAGTGTGTGTTGTGTTGATGCGAGTGTATCAGACACAGCAGTGCTGCTGGAAGTTTTAAACACCTCAGTGTCACTGCTGGACTGAAAATATTCCACCTACCAAAAATGTCCAGCCACTAGCATATTGTAGTCAGCATTCTGTGAGCACGGATGAAGAATTAGAGGATGAATAATATAAACTGTGCAACAGATGAGACTGTCTCTGACTTTACATCTACAAGGTTGAGCAATATGGTAGACGTGACTAATAGAGTGCACAGTGAGTGAACACAGTGTTTAAAAACTCCAGCAGCACTGATGGGTCTGATTTGATTCATATCAGAACAACACACACTAGCACACCACCACCATGTCAGTGTCAATGCAGTGCTGAGAATGATCCACCATTCAAAGAGTACCTGATCTGTGGGGGTTCTGACCATTAGAAAACAGAGTAAAGAGGATTAACAAAATTTGTAGAGATAGATGGACTACAGACTGTAATTGTAGAACTACATTGTGCTTCTATTGGTAAGTGAAACTGATAAAATTGACAATGAGTGTAGAAACAAGGAGGTGGTCATAATGTTATATCTGTGTATGTACATTTAGGACTTGTCATGTCATATTTATGCAGAAACAGAACATTCTAAGTGGTTCACAAATTTTCACCAACAGCTGAATTGAAGCATGTTGTTGTCTTCATTCACACATACATGGTAAAACAATCTATTATGGTATGCGATCAGTTCGAGCTTATTTTTATACAGTGAGGTATCAGTTGATTAACTGAACTTCTAATCACAGTCATTGGCAATCCAGCCACCATGGAGAAGCACTAAAGTTACTGACTGCATTTGTAATCGAGACAGCAAAGCCAGGAAATGAATCCCAGACCTTTGGTTCCATAGTCCAGAACCTTAATCCGCTAGACCACCACATTCCCACAGTCACTAAGCACGACCTGTTAAAACCAAGACCAAAATAAAAAAAACAATGGCAAGAACCACAGGAATGGCATGGACATGATGTGACCTGAGCTCCAGGCAGGCAGACAGGCAGACAGACAGACAGAGAGAGCAGCCCAGCTGTATTACCAATAGCCAGCTGGGGCAGCGTGCAGCCGAGTCGCTCTGCGATAGCCTGCAGCTCTTTCAGCTTTGCCTGCTGACGCCGGCCTTCCTCACTCAGGATCTTGTCCTTCAACCACTGGTAGCCCTGTTCCAAAAACACAGCACACCTGCTCAGAGAGCCTGTGTCTGAATGGATATTAAGTGTTACTGGACTGCCTCCAAAGAGCAAACAGCTGTGAGGAAGTGCTAATCGTTTGGCAAAACCGTTTGAGCTCTGAATAACCAAAAGCCATCTTGTTTCGCATTCATATGATGTCCATAGTTCTATTTTAAAGTCTTTAATAACAGTTCTTCTCTGAAAAAACACTTTATCCTTGTGATGTTACATACACATTTAACTGCTGTATCTGCTGATCTGCTGTAATTATGCAAATCTGATTTTAAATCTAACGTGCACAAATATACACAAATACTTTACCGCTCTCTATTTGAAACAAAACTTGAATATGTCCATGTTTGACATCTACAATACACATATGCACATTTTAAATACAACATTGTAAGCTCATGTCTATCTTTTTGGTTTTTAATAGCTGAAATTTATCTTACGTTGGATATTTTGTGATTTCTATTTCTATTTTGATTATTTCCCTGATAAAAACAGTTTTTTCTTTTTCCACAATTGTACTGTATGTGCTTTTATTACACACATGCTACACATCATGTAGAAAGGCATACTGGAAAAGTTAGGCTATCAATTAGACAAGGGTCATGATTTTACAGTTGTCTGTAAATGTATAAGGAATGGAAATGGAGCATCTTAGATTCACAAACGCAAACAGTCCTGAAAGAAAGTATGCAGACAGACATTAGTAACATCAGCACAACTATAAGGTGAAACACAGTGAAGAACTGAGACAGGATGCACATTATCCATAGGGTTGAGTGAATACCTTCAGAGAGGCACGTGAACAAGGAGGCACACCACTATCATACTTCCCCGAGATTATCCCACAGGCCAGAGGCGACCATGTCATCGCACCCACTCCTGAGAAGAAATTAGTGGACAACATATTTGAATTGATGTGACTCCAGATAACACACTTACTCTGACCACATAGACTCACACCTATCTTGTGGAAGAGCTCGGGTAGTTGCACCTCCACTTTCTCCCGCTGGAACATGTGGTATTCAGCCTGCTCACAGATGGGAGGGATCAGGTTGAATTGCCGGGCCACTGAATATGCCTCCTAAGAGTCACACACATATGAAACTGATATTTTATAACTGTACAGAGTGGTGTATATATGGTCACATTCATCTTCTATAAGCATACTATTATTATTGAACTGCCACCTGAGGTTGTTGACCATATTCCACCAACAGAAAAATCTAAGGAAAGTTCCATCGTTAATGATCCTTCTCATGCTTTTCATTCTGCTTTTGAGCTGTTGCCCTTGGGTGATCATTATAGCTGCCCTCAATGTATGACAGCTATAAAGAGTGTGATTCTTGTGCCTGAGGCCAGTAGACTAATTAATGACCTTTTTATTTGAATTAAGCGAACATGTAATGCATTATTTATATGTATGTGCATGTATGTGTTATTTTGCAATCATTACATGACCAGTGATTGATTGCCCTTCTGGGCTAAACAAAGTTGAATCAATTAAATTCAATTCAATATGCATGGCCTTACAATATGCTACCATTTAAATGTTACCACCAGCCTTTATTTAGCTGCATGCTTCATTCACACTTTAATTATTTTGGTGGATTATGACAGGAAAAATGACAGATTCTGTAGGTTTCTATACTCACCATAATCTCCATTGGGCTCCAGCGAGATGTGCCCCAGTACATGGCCATGCCTTCATTAATCACATGGGTCATTGCTCGTACCGTCTCTGTCAATCACCATATGTATATTTAGAACTATTTAGCACTCACAACAGTCGTGGGGCAAATTAATAACACTTTTGGAAAGGAGAGACAAAGGACAAGAGAATGCAGAGGTTAAAGGGAAAAGGAATTGTAATGAAACTACAGGGTATATCCAGTTTTAAATTTTAAATGTTTTATCCTGTTCCTGATGTCCCCAATTATGTTTACAGATAGACAAATCACAGATAAAAAAGAAGCCAGTTGTCAGTTTTCATCATGTCCACTATAATTTACTCCTATAGCATTCCCAGTTTTACACACTTGTTTTGGACCCATTTGGCTTTCCATTTTCCTGTCCCAGTTAAAGTCACCTGTCTTTCATTTGTTTTTGTGAAGTCCTGTTTGTTTTTCCAGCAATGCTAAGTTTATACATCAATGACACAAAACTTTCTGTCCACTTGGTCTCCAACATTGTTTAGGTACGTAACATGTCAAATTGACATCCAAATGAATGCCTGTTCCCAGGATTTTCCAGCAGAATACTACCTGGAGGATCACACTTCCTCCACAGTCTTGTCTTCTTGTCACAGATACTTCAACAGGCGACCAGGTGACATTGTGCCATTGTTCTAAGGTCCAGTTCAGATACTCAGCAAGGTGCAATGCACTGTGTGTTCCTTCCATAAACAGCACGAAAAGTTTTCTGTGACTTGTGTCTAACCTTTTATAGCTTCATACCAGAAGGGACTCCCTGTCATCAGTTAACACTCTGTCTCTCCTCAGATCACTGTCTATAGTATTCACCACTGCTGACATGAAAAACCTCGCAACCTCGCGGTATGATCAACTTACAGTGGATTTGTCAGAAGGTGTTCCCATAATAAAACAGGGACTACTTGTAGTGGTATATCTTAGAATAGGAGAATTGCAATAGGAGCATGAATGTGCAGATGACAAATCTGCAGCAATTATGTGATATGATCATGTCAAGAACAGATACTCTCAGCACCTAGTTGAATCCATGACAAATAATTCAGAGCAGATGCGGACCTATCATGTATTAGAATGGTGTTGAACTGTTGTGCATTTTGGACATTTCACAGGGGGTAGGTGGCTTGTCACTTGGAGCACCAGATGATTTGAATGTAACAATCAAAATTTCTACAATTTATATTTCATTGGCAATATTTGTGAACCACTGCATTAACATGATTTTCACTCCACATGTTAACAGGCAAGGAATAAAAGTTAACTATAAAGGAAGGTTAGCAAGGAAGCATGCATCAAAATTGACAGACCTCAGCATTAGCAAACATCTCGAACAAAAGTCAATCTATGGAATGAAAGGGGGCAGAATACATAGCGTTGTGGGTATATATACCTTCCTAAGGCCTTCCTAACACATCAGTCAAACAAAAAAAGAGCTTTTTATGGTCCTGTTATCATGTCAACAAAATCTAAAGATTTCAAGAATATTATCATTAGAAAAAAATCCAGTCCAACAAGATAAAAATAAATTATTGCTAGGAGAGAGTGAAATAGTGGAAATAGTGGAATTTGAGATATGTGGAAATGTATCAAGACACAGTAAGAAGCAATGACTGTCTAGGAAATTCAAACAAACCCAAAACTCTTAAGCATAATTTATCTAGATGAATTTATATAAAAACAGCATTTTATGGACATTGTGTTTCTCACACAAGGAAAAACAGGGTGAAAAGGTCAATCACAAACGCCATAAAATTGCTTTTGTAGACATGAAGCCATAATTCTCACTGGTGGTACTGTGTACCTTCTATGATGAATGTTCTTGTATTAGAGGTGTTAAATGGATTCCCTGGTGACAAAAAAAAAAAAAAAACAAGCAAAAGTTTGTGAAATAGCTTGATAAACTAAAGAATGGAATGAACCATCGAGAACAGTCAGCAATCCTGAAACATAGCATGTTTGGCTTGCCATGGTTACATAATAATTTTTAAAGAACCCACATTGGCAGCACAAGCCTTTCCCATGAATTATTCATAATTAGTCATAAACCAAGGATGGCATCTTCATGCTTGGGAGTAAAACTGTAACTTTTGTTGTTACAGGTGCCAGTTGATGTAGCTATGAATATAAAAGTACAGGTAATTGAATAAGTATTTTACTTGGAAAGTATTAATATAGAACTCTAAACATATATTTCAATGAAAACCAATCAAACTGACTTACCAAAATCATGCATAATCTGTCGAGCTGTAGTTCTAAGGCTACAAACAGTATTTACAGTGGTGCTTGAAAGTTTGTGAACCCTTTAGAATTGTCTATATTTCTGCATAAATATGACCTAAAACACCATCAGATTTTCACGCAGGTTCTAAAAGTAGATAAAGAGAACCCAGTTAAACAAATGAGACAAAAATATTATACTTGGTCATTTATTTATTGAAGAAAATTATCCAATATTACATATTAGTGAGTGGCAAAAGTATGTGAACCTCTAGGATTAGCAGTTAATTTGAAGGTGAAATTAGAGTCAGGTGTAGAGTCAGGAACTGTGTTAGCCTAGAGGTTAAGGTACAGGACTCTGGACAAGAAGGTCCAGGGTTCAAATTCCACTTCTGCCAAGCTGCCATTATTGGGTCCTTGAGCAAGGCCCTTAACCCACAAGTGCTTGGATTGTAAGATTGTACCAATTGTAAGTCGCTCTGCATAAGGGCGTCTGCTAAATGCTGTAAATGTAAATGTAAATGTGTTTTTAATCAGTGGGATGACAGTCAGGTGTGAGTGGGCACCCTGTTTTATTTAAAGAACAGGGATCTATCAAAGTCTGCTCTTCACAACACGTTTATGGAAGTGTATCATGGCATGAACAAAGGAGATTTCTGAAGATCTCAGAAAAAGAGTTGTTGATGCTCATCAGGTTGGAAAAGGTTAGAAAACCATCTCTAAACAGTTTGGACTCTACCAATCCACAGTCAGACAGATTGTGTACAATTGGAGACAATTCAATACCATTGTTACCCTCCCCAGGAGTGGTTGACCAAAAAAGATCAATCCAAAAGAAAGTCTTGTAATAGTTGGCGAGGTTACAAAGGATCCCAGGTTAACTTCTTACCAACTGAAGACCTCTCTCACACTGGCTAATGGTAATGTTCCTGAGTCCACCATCAGAAGAAAACTAAACAACAAATGGAGTGCATGGCATCACTAATATGTACTATTGGGTCATTTTCCTCAGTAAATAAATGACCGAGTATAATATTTTTGTCTGGTTTGTTTAACTGGGTTCTCTTTATCTACTTTTAGGACTTGTGTGAAAATCTGATGATGTTTTAGGTCATATTTATGCAGAAATATAGAACATTCTTATAGGTTCACAAACTTTCAAGCACCACTGAACATAAGCGCACTTAGCACAGGCATATCACAGCCAGACAGGACGACACTGAAAACCAGAACGCGCACTTACCTTCCATTGGTGTGTTGGGGTCTGGTCTATTAGCGAATACAACATCAACATACTCTAACTGCAGTCTCTCCAAAGATGCTTTCAGACCTAAAAGTCAATCATGGATAAAATCAGCCCAGTTATGTACACATTAGGTTAAGGTTAGATCCTAATATACTGATTGTGTTGATCCTTTGATGTTTCTCACCTTCTATTATGTGTTTTCTGGACAATCCTCTTTCTGTTTCTGCCCTAAAACACACCAGACAAACACTGATGACAAGGCAGATGTGCTCATGACTATAATGCAGTTATACTTATCCTGAACACGTGTAAATGAGACCTACTATATTCTGATCTAATGCATGTCTTTGCAATGTGAGAGGAAATGGGAGCACCCAGAGGTAACCCATGCATACTTGGGTGGAGTCCAGGCTGAGAATCAAATCAGGGATCTCTGGAGCTGTGATGTCACAGGACTTACCACTGTGTCACCCTCGAAGTGATTTATATTTTACGCACATCAGTAGACTTCGATATATCAGCTATTCACTAATCATATTAAACGTCGGCCTGGATAGAAAATAACAGATGAATGAACCAAAACCTGGCAGAAATAGATGGTGTAGTTAAGTGTGCTTTTTAACACAACATCTGCAAAAACTAAATTTGATATTTTAGACATTTTAATCCACCATTTGTGTTTATTTAATTAATTTGAAATGTAAGAAAAAAATGTACATATAATCTGGGCATGTGTGAAGATTTGGGCAGCCTGTCAATATTTAGTTATACCCCATCCTGTCAAAGCAGGTGGCTGGTGACATAGGCGCAGAGTGATATTGGCTTCACCCTGTGGGAGCACTAGAGGCCCCATGGAAGAAGGTCCTTTCCTTGCAATTATTTAATGTACTATACTGTATATTGTAAACAAAAGTAAAGTGTTCATATGATAGAAGAAACACTGAGTTAGGATCTGATCTTTGGAGTGCAGTGTTATTAGCAATGCACTCTACCACTGCAACACTGATCACAAAATGACGGCTATAAACACAATATGGTGTACACAAATAAAAAGGAACCTTGTGTGTTTCATTAAAATGGCCACTGATGCTGACAGCAATGTTAAATAAAACCAAACAAACAAACAGCTGCATATCAGCCAGGTGCAGCTAATCAAGACTAAGCGCAGCCTGTTAATGCTGAATGAGCTAACCCATGTGACCGTGCCGTGGCTTCTGGGCTGCAAACTCCACAGAGATTCCTCCATAGACGTGCAGAGTGCATCTCCACCTGTGCTCCACCAATGCTGGTGGTGCCTGTGGTCGTGCTGACATCCAAATGGTACTTGTGATAGCAAAAGTCTTTGTTTGTTTGTATAGCGCCTTTGCGGTCTAATAAACAGCAATATTTCATTAACATTTTCAGACATATAATTAGAAGTGTTGCCTGTAGAGATTGTGTTAAACTTCTTTTCATATGAAAATCAACAAAATATACCAATTAAGTAGGTGAAATACTGTATATAGCTATATCAATTGACTGTGAGTTTGAGATAAATTGGTAAAATGTAATCCCATCAGAGCCATCGTTCAATGCCTCCCATTACCATTGGTCTAAGACCTTTAATTTAGCCTTAGTAAAAGAGCAAAGCTCTGCAGGGTGGAATCAACCTGCAGCGCGCTCAGGAAACAAATGTGCTGCTGCCTGCTTGAAGGGGGCTACACAGGGATTCAGTAAGGAGGGTTTAACCTTCACCTCAACACACTAATACAGAGCCACACATATTCAGGCATTGGCAGTTTATTGCAAAACTTACTTTGTAGCTACATTTACTGGCAATTTTATCAGGTACAGCTACCTTATAGACTTTGTAGGCATAAAATTACTGAGTGTGGATTAATGTCTGTTTTCCGTGCTATGAACAGTAAGTTACTGTAAAGTGTTTTACTGCACATAGCTATATTGGAACTGCATTGGAACTGCATAGAAAGTAATAGTTTTTAATATAATTTTAAGGTAACCTTTAAAACTTTGCTCACTATACTACAGACAATTGCTGAAGCAAGTAGATTATTTCACATTGTACATAAACCAATAACTTGTAGATGTAAAATAATGTACAGAGAGCAATAAGGCGACATGACGGAATACATTTCACTGTACTGTACATGCGTATATGCAAAAGCAAAACAAAGCAAAGCATCCTGTTGGAAACCTGACTTGGAATTCACTGGGCTGAGGTAGAGCATGGACCGAGTGCCATTCCATAAATGCACCACCTGACCTTCATGTTGCAAGCCCCATCTGGAATTGGAATCCAGCCCTCAGTAACTGCTATTTAGATCTACTGGCTCTTACCACAGAGCCACTGAAGCTCCCGAATGTATTATTAAAATAAATTTGTTTATTTTAAAATAAAGTTGTTTAATTAAAAAAAATTTTATTTACTACATATGTTCATCAGGTCTTGTGGTTACTATAAACATCAGTATTAAATTGGTGTCAAATCACACCCCGTGAAATATGTCAATAAACTTTTAAAATACTTTTTTAAAAGATCAGTTTTAGAGTTTGACAAAGAGACAAAGAGAAGAAACTAAAATTGCTACTGGCAAAGTGATTATGAATTACAGTTTTGTCTTGGTTCTCGCCGTTTGCTCGACATGTGCTTAAACTAGTGAGTCGAGCCGTATCACTTGTTTCAGTCGAAACTCGATTCATGATTCATGATTCAGAATACAGTGATTCAATGATTCAGATTCACAATAGCTCTTGTTCAGTAGAGATCTCTGCTATTATCATCATGTTTTTCTTTATTTTTACATTTACTTTATTTTTTCTTTATTTTACAGTACTGTATTCTTAGTGCAAATATGTCCATGAGTCTTAACATGGGTTGTATTGACTACCAAACGAAAGGGAAACAGAAATTGAATGCTCCAGAATACAGGCTGCAGTTAACATTAGCAGCTATGCTAGCTCCCTGTGTTCCCTGAGTTTGTTTTTTACTTTTCACTTTCAATTCATTACTCATTAAATTACATGAGATTTTTCAACACTTCATTATAAACTAAGCTATGTGTTAATGATTGTTAATGATTTTGGCCAACTGTAGGTTAATGTACATGTTTTAAACATAAACTTACTTATCATTACTTATCATAGGCTCCGTTATTATATAGACCACTTTACCACACACTCATTAAGCTCCTCAGTTCATAATACAATTAACCTATGATGAATTTGTGAGAACATTGCCAGCAGAACATTATCAACACTATCAATGTTACTTATTTTACATGCCAGAGGTTTTAATGTTATGGCTGAATGTAATGATGTCTTGAAATGAAATTTAATTACATTTGACTTAGGACCTGGGGGTGGCACTGCTGCCCCAAAACATCCCTGAAACCTGAAACACTTGTTTGAATTTTCTGTTCTGTGACAGACTATTGCTCTGCACAGCTATTCTAAAACATGCAACACTATGTGTAAGAGAGAAGGTGTCTGTGTGAGTGAATGTTCCTAAAGGTGAGTTTAATGTCAGCACAAAAACAGTGCAGTATTTAGGGCAGGCATAAATCCATGGCTTCTTCTGTATTAATTATGACTGTATATTTTACAGATACTGTTTATAATGAGTTAATAGCTGATCATAGCTAAGATATTATTCTTCTATCTGTATATGGATATACATTTTTTTGTAAAGGTACCAGCTCCTCAAAGAACCAGTCGGGTGGGAGGATTTTTCTTTTAGTATTATAATAAGTTTAATTGGTGTTTGATAGAAATTGGTTTATTCCTTTTTGTTTGGGTTTTACCAGTAGCCCTTTTGTCCTCTAGCTGGGGTTGTATAATGGACTTTGATTTGTTAATATTTTCTTTTGTGAAAATAAAACTTAAATTGGGAAATTTTTCCAAATTCTTCCAAATTTATCCATATTTTCCCAATTTTACAGTTGTCACATGTCATGTTGTCGTAAATTTCAGTCATTCAGTCATTAAACCGGGTTGTTAAACATTAATGCAGTTGCAGACCTGACGCACAAATTGTACCAATCTATATTCTCATGATTTGAGTAGTGTATTTAGGACCTGCTTCTGCAAGTAGCATTACTTGCACCTTTACTTGATCTGTACCTCTTGTTAGTGAATTTACACTTGGCACTCAGTGCACTTACTTGAATTTATATGAGTCGAGACGTGTTGCTCGTATGCCCTTCCAGCCAAAACGAAGGACCTCATCAATCTCAGGTCAGTGCACATCTGCTGTAAACTTTTTCATGTTTTTTTTCCAGTAAGTTTTACATATACATATATGGACACACAAAAATAAATATCCTATTACCTGTAGTATACTGTGATCTGACATATTGTCCAACCTTAATATACAAAGTGGCAGCTCTCTATTATGGTGACCTGTGATGTACACTTTTCAAAATGGCACAAGAACCCTCATTCTATAAAGACTTAACTATAAAAACTTACTTTCCACCCCAGTAAATCTTGGTAGTAATAACCAAACTGGAGCGTCTGTGGAAAAGAACACAACAAACACAGTGAGGCCTTAAGATATGCAGTGGCATTTCATCATGAAAGATGGAGTTTCTACATGTTTAACAGACCTGGCACCAAGCAATGATCCAGTACCATTTTTCAGTAAATGAAAAGGCCAGGAACAATAATGGTTTATTGGATTAGGAACAATTACGTTAACACACATTATTGAATTAAATCAAGCTACAATTAAATTGGCTAAGGACAGGAGATTATGTATGGGGTTTCAGACTGCAGTTAGGCCAGCAAACAACACCTGTAGTAAGAGGATGATTTAGAATTTCACAGTGATCTTCTTTCAGTGTGATAGTATACAATTAAATACATGCAGAAGATTTCTCTGATGCCCTTATATGCAAACCCCATTTGAAAACTTAGTACAAAATGGTTTGTTTACACCTATTCCACAAATAACTGAGTTCAATTCACAAGAAAATAATGTGACTGTACAGTGGTATGCTCAATGATTGTGGGTGACAATAAACACAAAGGCATGTGTCTCAACACATACAGTTGATTTAACTATTTAAATTTAAATGTTTTTTTTTGTTTATTTATGGCACAAATACATACAATACTATAAATACAGTGGTACCTCGGTTTTGGAACGCCTTGGAACTCGTCAAATTTTGTTCTCGATGCATTTTGACAAGAAAAATCTGTCTCGGTTATTGTCATTTGCTCGGCACTTGGTGCACTTGCTTAAACTTGTGTGAGTCGAGCAACGTGACTTGTTTCAGCAAAAACTCTATTAACAATTTACAACTCATGATTCAGTACACGCATAAAAGGACACTGAGCTGCATATCAGTCTCGTCCCTTTTCTTCCCCGCGTATGTGCCACGTTCCTGTAAACGCTAAGGAGTTCTCGTGGCACACTTTCGTGGCCGCTCCATATTCACCTTGTCCTTCCCTCTGGTACAGCATTCATTGCTGCTTGTGGTTTCCCAGCACAATGTCCACAGGAGCCCTTAAGGCTACTCAGCACGGTGGCATCATCTGCTATGGTGTGGCATGTGGTGTTGAGTGTGTGAGCTCTGGGTTCGATCCTCAGTCGGTGCCTCTTTTATGGGCCCACTGAGAAACGTGTGTGGCTCAATTACATCTGCACTCACACACCGCCATTCCCACTTCATCCCCTTTTCTCCCTTTTTGGTTCACCTGTTCTATCTGGAGCTAACTGCACTTCTGGTCCTAAAACCCCCTGTTTTTCATTTTTCGCCTTCGATCAAACATAACCATAACAGAATGGTGCGACCAGTAAAAGGACCTAGTGTTAGCTCCTGGACCTCTGGTTTGGAAGCTCCCAGTCACCGCAGATGTCGCCAGCAGCCTCTGATCGGGTCCTGGTTAGCTTTCTGGGGTCCAGTCAGCTGTAATGACCCCATCAGCAACCTGGGTTGGCAACTCGACCCTGCAGCGCTGCCCAGTCCCACCACAAAAGCCGCCAGCATCCACCCAAGGCTCACCCAGGGCTGCTTTGGCCATCCATCACTGTTGGTCCGGCTAGTGATTCTGACTAGCCTCCAGACCCTGAAGGTCTGCCCCAGACCATTCTCGCATCCCTCCCAGCTCAATAAATCCTCAACCCGGGCCTAGCCACTCAAATCTCCTGGCATTCTAAAGGCCAGACAGGGCTCCAGGCAGGTAGCCCAGTATGTGGGTGAGTTCCATCTGCTGGCTTTGGATACTGGTTTTTGTGACCGGGCGCTTATGGCCATCTTTGAACAGAGCCTCAGCGAGGAGGTGAAGGACGAGCTGTTCCTTCTGGAACCCCCTTCCTACCTGGCCGATCTGTATGATCAGGCCATCCGTGCTGATGTGCGTCTGGTTCAGAGGGCCAGGGAGAGGGCTGGCTCGACGCCTCGTCACCTTGTTTTCAGACAGTTCCCACTTGTCCCTATCCTCCTGCGCCCCGTAGGGACCATTTTGGCCTCCACGTCACTGCGGCTACACTCCTCAGCTTCTGTGGTCAATGCAGTTCAGCCTGTTCCGAGTCTGTTCACAATTTTAGAGCAGATCTCAGCCATCACCACGGCCATTAAGGAGCTGTGCACGACAGCGCTGCACATTAGCTCCTTACCGGAGCACGTGAGCTCTGTACCTGAGCTGTTAGCGCCACCTGGCTCCTTACCAGAGCACGCTGCACCCCTTAGCTTTGTAACTGAGCATGCTAGCTCAATACCTGAGCCGTTACTGCCGCCTAGCTCCGTACCTGAGCGTGCCGTGGCCCTTAGCTTCGTACCTGAGCACGTTAGCTCCGTACCTGTGCCGTTAGCGCTGCCTAGCTCCATACCTGAGCACGCCGCTTCCCCTAGCTCCATACCTGAGCACGTTAGCTCCGTACCTGAGCCGTTAGCACCACCTAGCTCAGTACCTGAGTCTTTTGAGCACCAGTTGTTACCGCCGACCTCAGTGCCACCTGTACGCCCAGTTAGGTGACTCGCACCATCCTTTTTATACGCTTGGCTGGGTCTGGCCCCGTTCCCAAGCCACCGGCGCCGAGCTCCGCCCCTCAGCCGCCAGCGCCAAGCTCTGCCCCTGAGCTGCCTGTGTCTGGCTCTGCCCCTAAGCCGCTTGAGTCCTGTTCTGGACTCGTCTTGTCCTACCCTCCCATTAAGTCCCTCTTTGAAGGTTCACCCTGCTTATCAGGGCCCCTCATTCCATCAGATGCTCAACCCTGAGCACATCTGACAAGCTAGAGGAGGTACTGAACACTGGGTTTGATCCTCAGTCAGTGCCTCTTTTATGAGCCCACTGAGAAATGTGTGTGGCTCAATTACATCTGCACTCACACACTGCCATTCCCACTTCATCCCCTTTTTCTATATATATAAACACGGAAATATGTAACTATACTGTATATTCATACTATTGGAGAACGGTAATGACTTGTTTAGTCATTTGCTTATATTCTATGGACTTAAATCTGTAGATCTAGCTACAGGCCTACAGGTTACTACTGTACATGTAAGATCATTAGCTATGATAATTGGTCCTCAACAGGTCCTGACACATGGATGTTTGGTCTGCATTACTATACATTAGGTGTATTATTACTGTACATTTAGTCATAACTGTGTAACTTGAGACTTGCTTTTGGCCACTATTGCATCCTAGGCAATAAAAAGGTTACAATCCAAGGCTAAAGTCATTCTCGTCAGTTATGGGAACATATCCACAAAATAAATATGGATTCTGAACAATACAGTCATTCAGCATGGAGTCTGCCAATCTACTGTAACTGGAAGGGGTAGGGATAGGCATCTGCACAATGTAGGATGCGTTTCATTTACTTACAGGGAACATGTAAGAGGTGTTAGTTTTAACACAGAAGTATTTACAAATGCTATATGTGATGCCAGTTCCTGGCACATCATCAAAACATTTCTGTATAATGCATCCATTAAATCAATTAATGCAACTATGCAAATAAGTTAAATAAAGTTAAATAAGTCAACTGCTCCACTCACTCCAATAACCTTTGACATATTTAATTTAATATTACTAACAGTTTATTACCTATTATTTTGGGGAAAGAAAAACATTCCAAATGTAAATCACTGCTTATATGTAGTCTCTCTACATGCAATTTGGAATAAAAGAAAATGGAAAAAAATAGATGAGAGTCTGGAGCAAGAGACTGTTCACCTCACTGCTCCTTTAAAAGAGCTTACATAATAAATAAAAGCCACTGAGAAAATGCACGCACTATTAACAAACTAGAAGAAGCTGCAAGGCATAAGCAGATGAACTTCTATAAAGGTCATGTCTGGCAAAATGTAAGCATACAGTACTTTACAAGACAACAAGATCACTGGAATATCCTCACAAGAATTCAAGCAAACATTAGATTCAGAAATGAAAGTCACTACCTCCAGCCTTTCTTCTTTATAATACTTCCAAGAACCACTTCAGCTCTGCAAGACAACAAAAAAGACTAATAATTCTTACTTCATGATTTTGTGTGATGGTGTGTTAGGGATATCCTGACCCCTATTTAAAACAATGAAGCTGATGAAGGAGATATGTAATTAGCCTCCAGGGTTAGACACAGGCATGAGCTACATTTTGTAGAGGTGAAAGAATACACTGTACTGAGAGAATCAAAATTAAGCCAAGGGAAGGGGTTGTGTCTAAAGATGCTATACTTCAACCCGAAGGAGCAATCTTCTTCATGAATGGCTCCCATAATTCCGTCCTGCACTCTATGAGGTGAATGCATGACAGCCCATGCAGAAGTATCCTAAGATGATACTTTGCAGTTTCCTGACGAATGCAAGATATTTTATCTGACAAGCTGTCTGAAGTAAGAGATAACAGTTCATGGATGCAATTCATGAAATGTATTTCTTAGAACATTTTAAACTCATATCAGTGCTCGAAACTCGAGCATGACAGTTGGGATATGGAGTTAGCATGTGTGTGTATTAGTGATTAAGATTTTAGCATTTCCTCAAATACTCCTCCAACTGATCTTTTTGTGAGTAATGAGGGACACAGACCCTGAAATGTTTATAAGGCTGAAGTCACATGGTATCAGAAGATAACATGGGGTGCAATTTACGAGTCTATGAGCACACTATCAGGTTGAAATCTGATACCAGTATCAGTATGAATGCATCCCTAGTTACAGTAAATGTCATGTGGCCCTGCAATAGTTAAGGACCTACACAGAAGGTCCAGGTGTCACTGTTGGGACCTTAGCCCCCAACTGCTTGGTTTGCACCTTGTAAGATTATTTTAGTTGTAAGTTGCTCTGGATAAGAGTATCTGACAAATGAGTAAATAGCATTGTTTAAATTGTTTTATTATGCTTCTAAACATCTTTCTTTTGACATTAGCACAGGCAGGACTAGTGAGATGTTCTGGCAGTTAACTGCTCACTAATGCAAATATCTAAGCAGCCAATCACATGGTAGAAATTCAATGCATTTTAGTTATGTAGACATGGTCAGGGAACTAAAGGCTACAATTTGCATGGCCTCACCAAAATTGGACAACAGAAGATTGGAAAAAAATTGCCTGGTCTGATGATGATTTTTCTGTGACACTCAGATTTTAGGGTCAGACTTTGGCGGAAACAACATAAATGCATGGATCCATCCTTCCTTGTATCAAAGGTTTAGAAAGGTTTAGGTTTACTGAAATGAGCTTTTAGGCAAAAAAGACTCAATGTGGGTTTGGTGTCGAAAAGTAAACTGATTAGGTTTTTTTTCTCCAAAATGCCCTGAGAACATTGTTAGGCTAAATGTCATCATGGACACCTTGAAATACCTGGATATTTTAAATCAAAATCTGTCTCCCTCTGAGAAGAAACTAAAAATTGTTTTTTTAGAAGGACAGTGCTCCAAAATATATGCCCAGACCAACATTAAAATGATTTAGTGAATACAAAATTTAGCTTCTGTCATGGTTATCTCCCCCTGAACTAAACCCCATAGAAAACTATGGGGCGAGCTAAAGAGGAGAGTGTACAAGAGTAGACTTCTAGTGGCTATTCTGGTGCCAATAATTGTGGCACATTAAAAAAGTCAGTGTGAAAACAAACTAATTCGCCAGAAACGTTTACTATTCCTTACCAGGGTGTTACAATCATGGAGGAGACTATGAATCACTACAGAACAACAGATGGATATCTACATTTATATATTATGCTCTGAAAACTGAAATTACCTTCATATATACTTCAAAAGATTTGTATTTATCAGATAATGTGTCACACTTTTTTTTTTTTGCAAAACACAAATATGTTATTTAAAATACACTTTCTGAAAGATATACAGTACTATAATAGTGGAGTCAATGGATAGATACTGATACTATGATGTGCCCTCACCCATATGTGACATTTTCCATCACTGATTGAAAAAAGCTGTGTGCTAAAATAATAGCATTAATATATGAGATTTCTGCATTTAATTGGGAAAGAAAGAAAAAACACGTACTTTCCAGCAGCATACACCTCAGCTGTGTCAAACAGATTGATTCCATTCTCATATGCCAGCGTCATCAGCTGCTCTGCTATCTGACAGAACCAAGGAAACAGAATGGAACAGGTAAAGCATGAGAACTATGAAAGGAGGTAAGCATACAAACTGAGGTTAAATGACAAAACGTGTAGAGAAAATTAATGATCCCCTGGGATATATTGTAATGACAGACGGAGTTTGTACAGATTTTGGCACAATATACAGAGCTGTGTAATTCTGGCTTCAAAAAGTAAAATCCATAATTTTCTAATACGCAGTTGATTTCTGTAGCTAATTCTCTCTTGGGGTTGGGTTAATTGGCCAAGACAGGAACAGAATGCAGTGGAGGATTTAACTTTTTTATCCGTAATCTTTACACCTCGGATAATAGACTTGTAGCTTCATAAATAAAGTAAGATGAACGATTAGGTTGAAAGACCTAATGTAGTTTTTTCAAAGCTTTATTTCAGCTGGGTGAAACACAAAGAAAGGGGTGGCAGAAGTATTTACACCATACCTCATCTGTGATTTGTCCACCGAAAGTTACCCAAGTGCCTGCAAAGATTACACATGATGTCAGAACACATAGTCTTAGACATTAGTTTTGCTTAGTTACCCAGTGAAGTTCAATCAGTTCCTACTATGCCTTTAGAGAAGGGGTGATAATAAGAGGTACAAGAAACAAATTTCATAAATAAATAAAAATGACAGCATATTTACACACTTGCATCCGAGCATATTGCTTCCTACAGGGTTCCTGTTTAGGAATTCAAAAGCTTCTTCGAAGGATACAGCCAAAAATATCTGCTCATTGGCATGACCATACTGAAGAAGGTACAAATCTAATGAAGTTCCTCCTCTATAACATCTGAGCTCTTTATAACTGCAAATGTGTTTTGATGTTTTCTTTTTTTTAAGTGAAATGTCAATTCTGGCTTAACTGAAATGAAACTATTTAAAGTTATCCCACAATTACAAACTTGCCATAATTTCAAGAGGTTGGCGATATCAAACAAACAAGTCAGAAAAGGAAAGGCTACATTCACAGCAGTTGTCACAAACAGCATTTCACTATGCACAGGTTAAATCTATCCAACCGTGATGACTCATTGGATAATTTATGGTAACGGATCAGACTAAATGACTGCAATTCCTTCAAACAGAAAGCTTTATTACACTGCATTTCTGAATGTGTCATTTTTTTTCCATATTTGGTCAACAGTTTCAGCAGGCTAGGGTGAAACTGCAATGGGATACAAAAAACACAGCTGAAAAGTTGAGACTGCCGTGTCTGCCATTGTAACTGATAAAAATTTACTGATGAATCCTATATTGAAGGTGGATCCTTTAAAATTAGGTAAGCAGGATCTTTCTGTTAGTGGAGAGAAAGATTGACTTTATCCATGTGACGCTTGGCCATGAGAAAGTTTATTAACGAAGACACAGAACAATACAGAAAATGAGTTAAGAGATACAGGACCAGGCTAGGCTAATAAACAACAATATTGAAAGCATGACAGACTAGGCCAAGTTGCTAGCAAACATATGCTAACACAGCTAATGCTACGCTAATCTAACAAAAGACAAACCATAAGAAGAACAGGAAGCCAGGAATCACAGACCATGGATCATAGATGTGTGTAGACCTTTTTTAGGGGTGCTCAAGCACCACTAAATTGAATCCCTGCACCCCTAAAATAGTACAATGTCATTTTGTGTTGTTGTTTTTTTTTTTA
Organism: Ancistrus triradiatus; assembly: GCA_025084515.1. Lineage (NCBI taxonomy): Eukaryota > Metazoa > Chordata > Actinopteri > Siluriformes > Loricariidae > Ancistrus > Ancistrus triradiatus. The sequence goes on from JAJAGP010001387.1 coordinate 20,393, forward strand.
AACTAAGTTTTTCACTGAAAGCTGAAACTAATTTTAAAACCATAGAAGGTGTATGGTTAAACATAATATCAAAACAACAATAATAAAACCAAAATTACAGGAGCCATCCCTTGCCTCACAAATAGTATGATCCAAGTGACCATTTTAGCTCATAAGTTCAGCATTAATCTAAGTTTTCTCAGGTTTGTTCTTTCCAGTCACAGTGTTCTCCCTACCCAAAACGCCTTATGTTCTTCCTTCAAAATTGTGGGAATGACAGTTCAAAGTTGCATAGTTGCAGAATTTTTTGGAGGGCTAGTCTCATTGGGTGCTCAGCACCCCTGAAGCTGTGATCCTGCCAAGGACACACAACCAAGCATGGGGAGATTAGACAATGAAGAGCAATCAAGAAGGGGCTTAAATAAAGCAGGGAGAGTCAGCTGTAAATTAAGCAGCTGGCTGGGGAAAGGGAAAACTATGCATGATGAATCTGGCAATAAAAGGGTAGATTTGCACTGCACTGCCAGTACCTATAATTAAGTATTCTTTCAGTGAAAGGTAAGATCTACTGTGGAAAATAATAATGCAAGGCAAGTGTTACTTCCTCTTTATCACTGCACTTACCCAGCCCTAGACAGGAGACCCGTAAGCCAGATTTCCCAAGATTTCTGAAATTAGAAAGGAGAGCACGCAAATCACAATGCTTAATGCAGTCATTGATATAGGCATGATATCAAATACTCATATATATACACAGTGGGGCAAAAAAGTATTCAATCAGCCACTAATTGACTTGTGCAAGTTCTCCTACTTAGAAAGATGAGGGAGGTCTGTAATTTTCATCATAGCTACTCTTCAACTATGAGAGAAAGAATGAGAAAAAAAAATCTAGAAAATCACATTGTAAGATTTTTAAAGAATTTAACTGTAAATTATGGTGGAAAATAAGTATTTGGTCAACAACAAAAGTTTAACTTGAATGCAAGTGGCAACATAGTAAATTAGAGATTTACTGCTCTCTGCAGGTCATTCATCAGCTCCCTCCGTGTAGTTCTTGGATTTTTGCTCACCATTCTCATGATCATTTTTGACCCCATGGGATGAGATCTTGCGTGGGGCCCCAGACGAGGGAGATTATCAGTGGTCTATAATGTCTTTCGTATTTCCATTTTCATACAATTGCTCCCACAGTGATTTATTCACACCAACCTGCTTGCCTATTTTAGATTCACATTTCTCTTCCCAGCCCGGTGCAGGTCTACAATTTTCTTCCCTGGTGTCCTTCGACAGCTCTTTGGTCTTGGCCATGGTTGAGTTTGGAGTCTGACTGTTTGAGGCTGTGGACAGGTGTCTTTTATATAAATAACGAGGTCAAACAAGTGCCAGTAATACAGGTAACGTGTGGAGGACAGAAGAGCTTCTTAATGAAGAAGTTACAGGTCTGTGAGAGCCAGAAATCTTGCTTGTTTGCAGGTGACCAAATACTTATTTTCCACAATGATTTACAATGAAATTCTTTAAAAATACTACAATGTGATTTTTTTTCTCATTTTATCTCTCATAGTTGAAGTGTTCCTATGAGAGACAATACTTAATATGTTAATGATAAATGAATGCAAATAGCGCAAATAACATAATTTACCATAATATAGCAGGTATACGCACCTCCAAACATTTAACCCTTCAGTAGTTTTGGATAAAACTGAATTTTCTCCAAACCACTTAAATAACTCTGTGCATATAAATAAAGTCTTAATAATGTGGTATATTACATATACTAGAGTGAGAAATAATGTATATAATTTCAGCATAGCAGAAAGAATAAGTGAGCTCACAATCTAAGTGAGATCAGGGCCATTTTTGCATATTGTAGAGCACACGGCATTACCAGATCTTCCCCTAATCAAATCCTCACACATGAAAAGGGAAGAAAAAACACCATGGATACAGAGCTGCTTTTGAGCCATTTGAGCCAATCAGCACCAGCGCTGGTTCCTTTGTTCAGTGTCCCCCAAGTTTGTATAGAGCCAAGGTCATATGTCTTATGAATTGCCATGTGACCGTATTGCCAAGGGCACGGAAACATCAGTATGGTATACTGACTAGTACTTCTATTCAGTCTGCTGCAGCTTCACATATTGCAAATAAAAGGTACTTTGTTATTAACCTTCACGGCTGACTGACTATGTACAGAAAATTGTTCCTCTGTTTGCCCATGTATGAAAACATCTGAGCACTGTAGACTTGACTGCACAAAAACAAATGTGGGCACAGCATGTTCGAAACCCATGATGATGTCACTAAAAGGTTAATTAAACTAAACATTCCATTACTGATTCAAGAAGTATGGATGTTAGTAAAATAGTTATGTTCAGAATAAATGACACCCTTGGTAAAGATGAGTAAAAAAGTTAAACAAGGTGTATTAAAAAAGAAAGAGAACACCCAATTTTAGACTTACACTGTGAGAGAAGAAAGAAACCTGTTAGGACATGTCACCAACATGGTGCCCATCTTGAATGCCACCATGCTGAATTTAACTTCAGTTTTTTAAATGGGAAGGTACAGTGGGGCAAAAAAGTATTTAGTCAGCTACTGATTGTGCAAGTTCTCCTACTTAGAAAAATGAGAGAGGTCTGTAATTTTAATCATAAGCACACTTCAACTATGAAAGACAAAATGAGAAAAAAAAATCCAGGAAATTACACTGTAGAATTTTTAAAGAATTTAATTGTAAATCATGGTGGAAAATAAGTATTTGGTCAATAACAAAAGTTTAACTTGAATGCAAGTGGCAACATAGTAAATTAGAGATATTTAAGATTGCTTGTAGGAATAGCATTGCAGAATATAAACATGACTTTACTAAAGATAAAGCTGCATATTTTTCCCTCACTAATAGTTAAAAATAATAATCCTAGATTTCTTTTTTTATACAGCCTCCAGAGTAACTAAAAACATTACAAAAATTCACTCTGACGTTCTGCCTGAATATAACAGGAATGATTTCATACATTTATTTAATCCTAAGATTCAGGCCTCCCAGTACTCACACTGCAATTGTACCATAGATTTTCTGGTGAAATCAGTTTGATGTATCACACACCTACCTTCTGATGGTGACTTCAAGATGGTTGTTTCCCCCTTTCCCCCACACTTAAATTAGGTCCCCATCACCACACTGTTTTAATTCTATATGGGTGTTTCCTTATTTTTTAGACACCCAGTATATTTTCTAAATAGTTAACTTCATCTCACACTGAAAATATGAAAGATGGTTATCCTAAGTGAACTACAGTTAGTCTAAAAACAATAAAAACCTTTATAAAAATGTGTCACAATAATTGTCATTCTTGTGTTTAGTACTGTATAAACTTTCATTTTACAACATAACAGCATTGAGTCTTCTATGATGCTTGATAAGATTAAAGTATACAGAGCAGGAAATCTGAGACATTCTTCAATAAACAATCTCTCCAGATCTACCAGGGTCCCATGTTCTCTGTTGTGGGCAGGTTTTCATTATGTTTAAGAGTCATAGGACTGGGGAAATAATGTCAAAAGATCGATTCTGTGTTCAGCTCAAGATTTTTGTGTGAATATGGGTGTACGTTTCCAACTGTAATTTATGGAGGCCATAATGCCATGGCATAACAAGGGAACTGATAACTGATCCTTCACCATACAGTGAGGGCAGTTGGGTTTATGTTATGTTTCTGTAAATGTCCTTCTAAACACTGTTGCATGTGATTACTGCTTAAAATGACTGTTTTATATACACACACACACATATATATATATATATATATATATATATATATATATATATATATATATATATATATACACACACAGTGGGGCAAAAAAGTATTTAGTCAGCCACTGATTGTACAAGTTCTCCTACTTAGAAGACTGAGAGAGGTCTGTAATTTTCATCATAGGTACACTTCAACTATGAGAGGCATAATGAGAAACAAAAATCCAGGAAATTACATTGTAGTATTTTTAAAGAATTTCATTGTAAATCTTGGTGGAAAATAAGTATTTGGTCAACCACAAACAAGAAAGATTTCTGGCTCTCACAGACCTGTAACTTCTTCATTAAGAAGCTCTTCTGTCCTCCACTCGTTACCTGTATTAATGGCACTTGTTTGATCTCGTTATCTGTATAAAAGACACCTGTCCACAGCATCAAACAGTCAGACTCCAAAGTCAACCATGGCCAAGACCAAAGAGCTGTTGAGGGACACCAGGATGAAAAATGTAGATCTCCACCAAACTGGGAAGAGTAAACCTACAATAGGCAAGCAGGTTGATGTGAATAAATCAACTGTGGGAGCAAGGGAAGACATACCAGAACATTGATAATCTCCCTCGATCTTGAGCCCCACGCAAGATCTCATCCCGTGGGGTCAAATTGATCATGAGAACAGTGAGCAAAAATCCCAGAACTACACGGAGGGAGCTGATGAATGACCTGCAGAGAGCTGGGACCAAAGTAACAAAGGCTACCATCAGTATGCTGAGAGGAACTCAGATCCTGCAGTTCCAGGCGTGTCCCCCTGCTTAAGCCAGTACATGTCCAAGTCCGTTTGAAGAGCACATGGATGATCCAGAAGAGGATTGGGAGATTATCATGTGGTCAGAGGAAAACAAAATAGAACTTTTTGGGAAAAACTCAACTGGAGGAAGAAGAATGCTGAGTTGCATCCCAAGAAAACCATACATACTGTGAAGCATCAGGTGGAAATGGTGGAGGTGGAAATATGATGCTTTTGGGCTGGAACAGGACGACTGATCCGTGTTAAGGGAAGAATGAATGGGGCCATGAGATTTTAAGCCAAAACCTCCTTCCACCAGTGATAGCATGGAACGTGGCTGGGTCTTCCAGCATGACAATGATCCCAAATCCCGCTTTGGGCAACAAAGGAGTGGCTCCATAAAAAGCATTTCAAGGTCCTGGAGTGGCCTGGAGTGTGTGTGTGTGTGTGTGTGTGTGTGTGTGTGTGTGTGTGTGTGTGTGTGTGTGTGTGTTTTATTTATTTATGTTTTTCGTATAACTACAAAGCCCCATATGCTGTGTTCCATGTTTAACGAGTAAAATTTATTTTAAGCTATGCACATAAAAAACAAGGGAAATGTTGGCTCCTAATACACCTTATCTGTGCCAAAGAGAGGCACGCCTGTGTTAAGCCTGTACTTTTAATAAAATGAACACTTAATATGATATTCATGTCCTGTAAGTATGCTGTTATCAATGTCACTTACTGACTGAGACCAGAATACCCCTTAAATTGAATTATCACTGCTGATGAGGGTCTGATAAATTTTTAACTGCTTGGATGATATAGTGTTACTGGAATGGAGATATGTTAACTAGAAAGTGAAGGTAAACCAGACACCTGCTGACTGGACTCAAAGTGGTGATCATAGCCTAATTACAGTTCATACTGTTCACAATACAATGCAGATGCAGAGTCTGAGATGCCAAAAGTCTGAGTTCACTAATAAACAGCCTGTAGTTTAAGAAATAATGTATAAAATGTAATTATATCTCAGAACCCTGTTATAGTTGTGAATTATTAGTAAGTCATTATTAGGAAGGACTCTGTTTGGTAACTCTTACAATAAAGAAATGTGCATAAAACATGCTGAAATGAATGGTTTTTTGAATGATATATTCTGGCACATGGTGTGTATATGGCATGTATTTGGCATGATGACTGTTAATACAGAATTCTATGATGTCTGCATGATTCATTATGTGACATAAAGTTCACATAAAGGCATACATTTTATACGTTACTAGTAACTGTCACAAGAGTGCTCTGAATGTTTGCAGTTGAAGTTTGGCACACATTAGTATTTACTAAATTAAGTGTATCTAGTGTTTTGGCCACTCGGTGGCACTGTAGAGCACTACAAGTTTAACCCCCCAGTTAAGTGCCCGCAAACCGTGTATCACACGGTTACATAAGCATAAGAGTTGTGATGCTGAACATAGGTTAACTAAAAAGAAGAGAACACCTTCTCAGTGATTGGGCTTGGCAACCAATACATTTGGCATCACTAAATACATACAACTCAGTATGACAATTAAGACAGTGGAACAGGCAGGCTACAAGAAACACCCTTTCATTCATTCATTGCCTTATCTGCTTAATCCTGGTCATTAGTAAGTAAATACAGAAATTTTACTTGTACAGCACCATTTATGTACATCACATGCTGGAATGTTTTTTCAAGCAGTTCATGTGGACAATCTTGGCTTGCAACCCTAGAATGGGGAGATGCCCATGCACATCTTTGTTTCTCTTTAATTATGGAGGACAGCAAATAGAGTATCACTCAGAGCAGACTGTGGAATAAGATATCTCTGCACCACCAACACTAGCTAAAATATTTTTTTATATTGGTAGTCATGTGGTGTATCTTATTCTGGTATCATAATAAAATACAGTGTCCATAGCATAATTCAAAGCAGAATGACAAGCAACATGCTTTTACAATTGCCTTTTACAATGTTTCAAGATTCAAGATTTGGTTGAGCATTGGATATATGACAAATATTTACAGGGCTAACTGTGCACTAGATCTCTTTTATGAGTCACTAAAGCTGAGTTCTTCGTACCATATCACACTGCAGAAACAGTTCCTAAAGGACGCTATATTTTCACCTGACAAAATGGCAGTAAGGTGAAAACACAGCATCCTAAACCCTTCAGATGCCTGATGCACACATTTCCCTGATGCATACAGTGGTGCTTGAAAGTTTGTGAACCCTTTAGAATTGTTTATATTTCTGAATAAATATGACCTAAAACATCATCTGATTTTTTTTTTTACTTATTAATGAGTGGCAAAAGTATGTGAACCTTTGCTTTCAGTATCTGGTTTGACCCACCCTGTGCAGCAATAACTGCAAGTAACATTTCCTGTAACTGTTGATCAGTCCTCACACGGGCTTAGAGGATTTTAGCCCATTCCTCCGTACAGAACAGCTTCAGCTCTGGGATGTTGGTGGGTTTCTTCACTAACTGCTCGCTTCAGGTCCTTCCACAACATTTTGATTGGATTAAGGTCAGGACTTTGACTTGGCCATTCCAAAACATGAACTTTATTCTTCTTTTACCATTCTTTGGTAGAACTATTTGTGTGCTTAGGTTTGTTGTCTTGCTGCATGACCCACCTTCTCTTGAGATTCAGTTCATGGACAGATGTCCTGACATTTTCCTTTAGAATTCTCTGATAGAATTCAGAATCGATTGTTCCATAAATGATGGCAAGCCATCCTGGTCCAGATGCTGCAAAACAGGCCCAAACCCTCACCAACTATTACACGCCTTGCTGTTGGAGTGATCTTTGTTGGTCGACCACTCCTGGGGAGGGTAACAATGTTCTTGAATTTCGCAGGGATCAGCGGTGTCGATCGGTGCGGAGGGACTCGTACAAAGGACCATGGCGCAGGGATCGGCGTTGTTCACTGGTGCACAGGGATCGGTACAAAGAACCGTAACGCAGGGATAGGAGATGTCGACCAGTGCGCAAAAGGCTCAGGCACGGAGCTAGCATGCTCAGGTACAGAGCTAATGGGCGCGGCGGGCTCAGTTACGGAGCTGGGCAGCGCTAGCTGCTCAAGTATGGAGCTAATGGGTGCGGTGTGCTCAGGTATGGAGCTGCTTGGCACTAGCTGCTCAGGTACGGAGCTATTGGGCACAGCGAGCTCAGGTATGGAGCTGGGTGGCGCTAACTGCACAAGTACGCACAAGTACAGAGCTATTGGGTGCAGCGAGCTCAGGTATGGAGCTGGGCGGTGTTAGCTGCTCAGGTACGGAGCTGAAGGGTGCGCGAGCTCAGGTACGGAGCTGGGTGGAGCTAACTGCTCAGGTAAAAAGCTACCTCAGTGGCAGGGAGTTTGGCCAGGGAGGATGGGGGCTTAAACAAGGGTAGCTCGTCCCGGACTTCCTCGTTGAGGCCAAGCCTGAAGAGGTCCATTAATGCCCGGTCATTAAACCCAGAGTTCACGGCTAATTCACCCACATATTCAAGCACCTGCCTGGGACCCTGATAAAGGTGCGACAGCGGAGTCAAACCCTAGGTCAAAGTAGGCAGCTGGAACCAGCAGCCCATGCTTGACTCCTAATACACAGTCCATATTCTCAAATACCTGTAATCTGTAAGTATTACCTGTTAGACTAATCCTATCCAGTGAGAAAAAAAATCCTAAAATGACAATAAAGTGCACATGCTGTACAACCAATGCTAAGAACTTAAATATAAATTCGACTTATATAAATTCAATTCTTATATAAATTAGAAGTTTATAAATTATAAATGTATCTAAATTCTTATATAAATTATAAATTATGTTGTTTAAGCAATTGTATAATGACCATATATAACATATTGCCAAGAACTGGACCCAAAACTTTTTAACTTTAAACTCCATAACACTCTTTTCTACTGATCTTCATTCCAGTCTTTGTGAGCTTTAGCATATCTTAGCCTTTCACCCTCTTCCCATTCCGAAAAATTTGTTTCTTTGCAGATGCTGCTATTGCTCAAGTTTAATACAAAAAATGTGTAATACAAAAAACATTTCCTGTATTGTCTAGTTGTATTACAATAAAGGGACTAAGAAGTAATTACATATGGTCATTATACCATTGCTTAAATAATGGTATATTTAATCTAATGGTGGCCTAAGATTGCACACAGTACTATATGTTATGACAGTTTCCATTAATACATAAGCAGAGTACACCTTATGATAAGTAGTGGTAATGCTAATGTAAATAAGCTGTCATGACAAATGATAATATATGGTTAATATAATTTCCCCATAACAGAACTATCTGACATCTGCCAGGATATGTTTAGGGCATGTCACCCCCTTCAAGAATAAAGGATTAAACAGTACAGTCTGGACTTCAAAGTCACATGGGATTTCAAAGTCACTCACAAACACAAACAGGTATGCCAGCGTGTCAGCTGGTTGTACTGGATTGTGATAATGCCGCACTCAAAATAAACTATCCAGTAACATCAGTCAGTTTGTCCTCCTGTGCTAGTCTGACATGTGGTTATCCAACACTGTGAATCACGTTCCAATTTGGAATAAAAGGTGCTTGAGAACAAGATAACTAGAAGCACAAGGGTTCCTCGGGATACACTGTGTCCTTGTACTTGTATCCTTTGTGTCAGCAAAGGATAGACAAGACAAATCAGTGTCATTGTCTCAGTATCCTCACCATAACTGCTCTCTACCACTGACCCAGACAACATGTCAGCTGCACATGGAGCAGTATGACTAATTGCGTCTTGTCAGCATAAGCCTAAAAGTGGTGATGAATGGCCAATTGCCTACGAAGACTAATGAATCCCAGCACTGCATCAACAGCAAAACATAAACATGCTTCCACAAGCATGAAGCACTATACATATTAGGTTTGTTAATGGGCTGGTCTGCACTGACCAGACAATAAATCATTACCATAAATCAATGTGAAGCATTTAAATAGCCATAAAGACTCAGTGCCATGTCCCACAACTGTCTTTATAGTGAATTAGACTGGAAGCGAGCACACTGTCTGGACAAACAAATAGCAGTGGAAAAATTACAGTACAGCTTGAAAATACAAACTCTTCTAACACAGCTAACCAAGTACAAGGAGCCAACATTCTGAGTACCATTCTCCAGTATTTTTATGTTGGTCCACTATAGCTCTTGCACTCCAACTGAAACCTTTCAAAAACATGTCACTAGGTACATTTAGGTGTATTTGGTTCCAAATGTGAGTAAATGTGAGTGGCAGAAGTGGATGAATGTATATAACCCTAAATGCAAAAGGCAGAATTGATCTGGCTGTTCTGGTGGCTCAGAACACAACAGACCACAACACATTCCCCAAGGCTGACCCTGTAGACAGCAACACACACACACATGATATGGATACAGAGTTAATGTGCTCAACTACGGAACCAGAAGGCGCGACACGCTCAGATTCAGGACTATACAAGCCTAATGATTCAAAACACGGAGTCAACAAACTCAGATACATCAACAACCTGCTCGGATATGAAACTAGGGTGACCCTCCATGGTGTTAGCATGCTCCAATACGGGGCTACGGGGTGCTAAAGGGCTCTTTATGGAGCTAGCATGCTCACATATGATGCTAACACGCTGCGATACTGGACTACTGAGACACTAACTGCTCCAGTACTGAGCTATGGGGCGAAGCGGGCTCAGATTTGGAGGTAGCAGACCCAGGGTGTGAGGCTAACATGGCTCAAAGGTTAAGCTCACTATTTCAGATACTAGGTTATGGGTGTTAATGGCTCAGAGACTGAGCTAGCAAACCCAGATCTGAGGCTAACATGCTCGAAAGTTGAGCTCACATACTCAGGTACTGGATTACAAGGCTAATTGCTCAAATGCGGCGCTCCCGTGCTCACGGGACAACGGGCCTGTACCTGGCCAACCCATGCCGGCTGCTGGCAAGCCGGGTGTTATCCGTGAAATGACAAGTGAAAACAGGCCCAACTGGTTGACTGGTGGACTCCTGCTCGTAGCCCAGCCGAGAGCCAAACCTGTCCACAGCTCAATATTTAAGAAAACTGGTCGCAGTGTCCCCAATATTAACCGGGACACATTAATAGGTTAACAGACTCCCCAAGTCAAGCGCTTTGGACGTTGTGAGGCGGAACAAGTTCACAACACATGAGATGCTCGTAATCATCACAGTGAGGGAAAACTGGTGCACGTAGGGCTTAAACACTGCCGAAAAAATTCTCCGCATAAGGGGACGGGGGATTACCGGTCAATTTTTTTTTAAGGCCATGCGGACCAAAACAGGGCTCTGGTTTTGGTTGGATGTGCCACGGGGGTTCGTGTGTGGGGGGTGGTAGCGGGATTACCTTCCATCCCCCCCATTGGTTTGGCAGGGGAATCTGTCACAGCGGGTCCTAACGGGAGGTATGGAGAAGAACACAGGTTCAACAATAATAACCCATTATTTATTGATTTACTCAGAAGAGCCACAGAATACACTAAACCGCGGACCAACTGGGACTGTGGTAGCTTAGCCTAGCGGTTTAAGGTACTGGACTATGTGTTCAAATCCCACCTCTGCAAGCTGCCACTGTTGGGTCCTTGAGTAACCCCTTAACCCACAATTGCTTGGACTGTAAGACTGTACCAATTGTAAGTTGCTCTTGATAAGGGCGCCTGCTAAATGCTGTAAATATAAATGTAAAACCAGGCTTTAGCGCAACTTAGCAAACGTAAACAGGCAGTAATGCGACTCGGCAAACATAAACGGACTCCAACGTGACTCAGCAAACATAAAACGGGCTTACCGCATGACGAAACATAAAGTCCTTAGAACGGTCAGACATGGATCACCGAAGCGGAGGACATCCGCCGAAACGGCGCAACAGTCTGAAGGTCTATTGACCAAAAAATCTCAAGCGCCATTCTACAGCTAGGGCCCTGCTTAAATACAGTGCGTCTCAGCTGAGTCCTAGCACTTCTTCCGGTGCTCCACTGTCCGGCGGAGCACCACAAACGGCGCAGTCGAAACTGTCCCCCAGCCGTGAGGAGGAGCATGAACTGTGGAGGTCTGAGGGGAACCCATGTGTGTATATATACATATTTGATTCCCCTGTTTTAAAAACCACTAGCCACCACTGGCTTACTTTAAATGGAATCAATCACAGGTTGTAACTAAGAAGACAACGGCATTCTTGTACTTCTTTTTAGTAAACTGAGTACAGGAACTCCAAAATAAGTTAAGTCTGCTCTGTTTAATCGAATTCATGAATAATATCATTCTGAATCTATTAGCAAACAGGAAATTGAATTATTAGACCTAATTGCATTGTAATCTTTATACACAACACTCCTTTCCTCATTTATTACCTCCTGCTATTTTTACAGTTCCTTTTAAACCTTCATTAGCCTGCATCATGTACTGCACACATCCTTCTCAAGTTGTGATAGACAGCGGCATAGTCATGACAAGTAGTTGGTAAGCAGGAACCTCCAGCAGTTTACACATTTATGTAATCAACTCTTGGGTACTTGGTCTGCAAAACATGCACTTGCGTGGTTTGCAAATGATGCACTTGCATGTTCTTCACCACTTCAACAGCAGTAAAGGAAAGGCAAAAAAGCAACAGGGACTTCTGATCATTTATTAATTCATTCCACAGTGAGAGAGCAATGAAGGATTTCTGGGTATGCCCAGGGACTGGATATACACCAATCAATGGGATAGAGAATAAAAAAGACAGCACAAATATGATGTATATCTATGGCCCACATATATCTGTGATATTTGGGCTCCATATGAATTCCAACTGTCTTTTTAAATGTTCCCATAGTGGCACTGGGAGCCATTACTTGATGTTAGTATTTGGCACACCGTTTGTTCTACTGAGGATTGTGTTTTGCCCTGTGGCTAAATAGCTTAATTTTTCACTTAATTAGAGTGAGATCAAATAGATGTGACCGTTTCTTAGTCAAAGCCTTTTCAAAGACCAACACAAGGTGAGACTGCCCTTTCAATGAAAGACTGGCGTTCAGTTACAGATTATGTTAATAGCAAAGAGGAATACAGAGCAACTTATGCTTTTACAAAGTGCATTTAAATAGGCATTAGCCAAATTAAAGTTTAGAAGAACAGACAGAATAATGTAGTAACTTTGTGGCACTAAAAAATCAATAGACTGTAGGTTAAAAATACAGCTTTTTAGAAGTCTCCTCTTAGCAGGCAAGGAACTGTGGTGCTAAACACAATTATTCATTTCACATGCATTTCTGAACATAATACATCACAGTTGTAAATGTAGCTTTCTTTACATTTTCAAACTGCATCTACCAAGCATGTGTTTGTAACAACACAATCTGTATTATGCTCTTAATAATGCACTTGAATAGCTGCTCTTTGCTGAAATCACTAGGTAGCTGTATTTTCATACGACCACATTTGGAAAGAATAGAAACATTAAAATCGTTCATTTTTCCGATGGGATAGACAAGAATATGGTTTGTCTATCCTTGCAACGCAATGTTGGTTTTACAGGTAAAACTTGATTTAAAAAAAAAGATACAATTCTGCCCCATAACAAGGGTGGGGATGAGCAGTTTAGAGAAACTGGTAAACACCTAGTGACGGTTGAGTTTTGAGGGCAATGTGCGGTTCAGTTTGAAGGCAGGGTTCTGCAACAAAAATTGCTTTTAGAAAAGGTCAAAGCAAAGGTCACAACAATCTTCCTAACAAACTCACAAAATAAGTTATTAAATACAAAAAAAAAATTACGTCTTCATGCTAATCATCTCTTACATGAATGTCTCCACATACAGAAGTTAGCTAAATGTTAGCTTTTTCGACATGACTGCCAGCGGGCAGCGAAGGAAATGCTTTACTGTCCATATTTTTTTTTTAGCCGCTCAGAGATGAAGCTAATTAAAAGGAAGGTGAACTTTCTGCAATTTTCAATACAGATCATTTTATTAACAGCATATTTTGACTAAATAATATGTGATGCACTGATGTTTCTTTGTACTAACAAATAACAGTAGAACTTACAGGACTGTATGTTTTGAAACATGTGGGGGCTTAATAGTTCCCACAGTGATATGGGTATTAGATCATCTCCATACCAGTCCATTTCAATAAAAAAGGAACAGTTTATTTAACAGTTTAGTTGTTGATGAACTATATATTCTTATATATATAAGATATATATATAAGAATAATACAATCATAGTCTACAGAACAAAATCAGTAAGATCTTTCTTCTTCTATTACCTATAATTCTATTCAGTAATCTCTGCACTCTTACTACCTGCATTAACTACCTGCAAGTGTGCCATCTCTTACCGATACTTCATGCCGGTTCTGATGCAGTGCTCACTGGAGGAAGGCAGGTTCTGCACGGAGAGCTGGCCCAGGCTTCGTGCCACCATGGCCACAGTGCGGAATTTGCTCTTGGTGCCCAGGTTTGGGCTGCCAGTGTTCTGCCGATTCAGACGATCCTCAGTGCTGCGGCTCACCGAGCGGTGGTCCGTACACACAAAAGAGACCTGCATGGTTCCAGATAGACACAACGGGCAGCCTGAACGCTGTGTGGGGTGAGCTCAAGAAGTCCTAAAATCTCCTCACAGCAGGCACTGAGATGGTTTCCTCTTTACACGATGTAATGATAAATGTAGTCAGATGCACAGAGGCATTATATTGTGTCCTCTTCTCTGGAGATTTATGTACTTCTCAGCCCATTAAAGAAGCAGTCAGAGAGGTAAAAAGCAGATTCAGTAGCTCTCGAGCAGGCATGCATGACCCAGTGCTCTTTGCACAAGCTTAGTAAATGTACAAGAGTGTTTTCCCATGTGGTCTGTGAGTGGGAGAGCCTTTGAGTGTGTGTGGGAAACCGATCAAGAAAAGAAACTCCTTGTCGTATTACGTCACACTGTGCTACTGCACTGTCAGACTATCTGAGCCTCTCTGTTCTGAGATCTACTATACTCTGCTCTCACTCTACCCTTTCTGTTAATCATGCTTCCGTCCAATGGCAACCTCCTCATTAGCATAAAACTCAGTTATATTGGCAAGGCGCAATAAATAGTTGTGCAGCAGAGTTTTGCTATCACCTAGGGTTGAGAGACAGTGTGAGATAAACTGTGAAGCAGCAAGCTTCAGCTTTCCTGTTATATCTGATTTGATATCCTACACTGCATACCCATGACAGAGAGGCTACAGTAGCCAGTGGACACACACACTACACACACCTGGCTCATAAAGCACCATACAGAATTTATATATAGGAGCGCCATTCTAATACTGGGTAATGCCACCTTCCTTCTCAGAACAACCTGCATTCCTTATGCCATGAAGTCAACAAGATGGAAACATTACTTAGCATTACTCTGGTCCATATTGACATGATTTGCATTATATTATTGCTGCAGATCTGACAGCTCCACGCAGTGAATCTCCCACCTTTTAACACCAACCTTTTAACACTTCCAAAAGGTGCTGTGTTGTATGCTCCTGACAGGGGAGTCCATTGAGGTAGGCAGAACTCATTGCTTTGTTCATGGAATTAATTTTTATGTTGTTTTGGGTAATATTTATGCAGAAATGTAGACAATTCGAATGGGTCCTTTCAAGCACCACCACAGCTTCAGATTCCTGATCTTAGCTGACAGGAATGATATATAATGTTGTCTTCTACTGTTGTAGCCCATACACGTCAAGGTTGGATTTATGCCTTTACTAATATTTCACTGATCACCACTGTTGTAAACAGTAGACATGGGCCGGTAAGTTTAACTAATTAATTATTAATAAGTTAACGCGCATACAATGCACAATGCTCCAAACATGCAGAAAGCAGTGCAGAAGGTCAGACCGGACATTTGTTATATACATTTACATTGCACTTTGTTGACAGAAAGAAACGTTCTACATGGTATAACATTAGTTATACATTAGCTAACCTGTGATAACCATCACCCCTAATCAGCAGTGATGCAAAAGGCACATAATTAAACTCTTTTCTCTCCTCTGATTTATGATCACTCTCACAGTAGAGTGACTTTAGCCTTTACCTGAAGAAAAACCTTGTTTCATGAACAAAAATTTCAATATTTACAGATTCAATAATCTGCTAGATGTCACCTATGACTGGCTTACTATACTATATTAATGTTTGTGTTTAATTTCACAATGAGCTTAGTACAGGGTTCAAATAGCAGCATGGACTATGTAGTGATACATGTTTTTATAAAATATGGACTTTTATGGAGTCCTGGCACAGCATACCATACTTCAGTGTGGAAAAAAACAGAGCAGGCAGTGCCACCACAAATAGAGCAGCACTCATTTTGAGAACACAAATAAAGGAAAATGTGTTTAAGGAGCAAAGGAAAAGGAATCATAAAGGCATTACATCACATCTACTGAACATTTGGTACAGTGGCATGTATACCACATTAGAAACAAGACCTGAAATTCATTATAGTATGTAAAATATACAGTACTGTTCAAAATTCTTAGGTATTCTATATTTTTCAGCTAATATTGTGCATATTCTTTATTTAAGTTTTAGTGGGCACTGCACTTTGTAGTTCTACAATTACAGACTGTAGTCCATTTGTTTCTCAAGATACTTTATTAGTCCCACTTTACTCAGTTTACTCAGTACTGTAGTGACACTGTCAGGGTGATGGGGTGTTAGTGTTTGTTGAACTAGTACAATTGGATCAGACAGAGAAGAACTACTAAAGTTCCACTTTATTCATTTGAGCCACCTTGCAGATGTAAAGTCAGAGACAGTAGCTCATCTGTTGCTGCACAGTTTGTGTTAGTCATCCTCTAATCCTTCATCAGTGCTCACAGGACACTGCCTATAGGATGCTTCTGGTTGGACATTATTGGCTGGTGGACTATTTTCAGTCCAGCATAGTTTAAAACTCCAGCAGCACTGTGGTGTCTGATCCACTTGTATTAACACACATTAACACACCACCATGACAAAAACATGCACCACCCAAATAGTATCGGATCTGTGAGGGTCCTGACCATTAGAGAACAGAGTAAAGGGGACTAACATGCTGTAGAGAGAAACAGGTGGACTACAGTCTGTAATTGTAGAAGAAAAATAAGCAGAATATAAACTGAAAATATAGAATGACTTTTGCACAGTACTGTATATTTGTTAGGTAAATCTCACTTTTCAGTACATGTGCACATACTGTACATTTGGGTATCATCTCACAAACTGTGAAATCTGACACAGTCATGATGTTGTCTGACCTAACTGCCTATGTATGAAAATATGGGATTAATGAAACTCAGATAAGGTCTTTGTAAATTTTTTGTTTCATATGTCATAAACTGGGCGCATTGTAAACACGACATTGTTCATTTGAGGAACTACCACAAACAGAGCTCCCTTTAGCTACATTTGTTCCAGTGCCAGTAAAAATTCAGTCATAAACAGACCCCTAAAAACTAATTTAATCAGAATAGGGATTAAATACAGTATTTATGGGAATGAATTAGCCGGACATCAAACACCCAGTTAGAGAGTAAAATATGTTGTTAATATCTAAAACCATGGGCAAGCAAAACAGTAAATACTATATTAATGAAGAGGTCAATTAACACCACTGAATGAATCATCTCTCATACGATGATGTATTGGTTGAGTTTGGACAACGCAATTAAATGCATGTGTCATATGTATTCCATAAAATCTTGATGCTGTGTAGATAATCTGACACATGAATGGCACACTGTTAATCAGACTACAGCACCCACAGCTCCCGCTGTCATCAAGAGAAGAGTGAAGTTAAAAGTAAATACTACTCCAGATCTTAGGATTAGAGTCCTGTGAGCTATTAGGCCTAGATGAAAGAGAGTGGAGTGAAAGTTCAGCCGAACAAGTAGCGGTTCCTTTATGTAAATGTGGACATGGAAAAAACAAAATGGGGAAACAAAGTGCAAATGTAGAAAAAAGTATATCTGACTAACAAGGCCGTTTCCTGATATCCTGCCAGTGATACCAAGGTTATTGTAACCACTTTACAGAACCTTTCTAAAAAGGATAAAAAGTGGCACACATACAGTGCAGAGCCGCTGAAGCCATGCTAATGAGCACTTCTGATTGGCTGTAGACCAAAGTGTTCAGATAGGAATCCAAATGGAAGGAGGAAAACACAAGCTAGACTGTCTGATTACGTTGACGTTTAAATTTTTTTAAACCATGTGAATTGTTGTTAAAAGGTAGACTGTGTGTCTGGGAATCTATGGGGTGGCTCAATGTAGGTTGGAAGGTTGATTAAATGGATTCCATAGATTTTGAGAATAAATGTGCAGGGCAGTGTCAAACAAATTGGAGAACAATCCAGAGCAGCATAAAGCCAGTCAGCAATACCTCAAAACAATCAAGAAACAAGGTAAAAAATCCAAAAGAGCAGCCAATACATTGAAAAAAAAAGTGACCAACAGTGAAATGTCTCTAGAATTCACAGGAGGGTCTTCATGTGGCATGTAAGTGAAACGTCTGAGTCTGGTGCAACACTCTTGTTGGGTAATATGTTGGCACCATCAATCATGGAGCTGGTGATTGCAGCATTTATAGCAGTACACAGAGGTTATGTCCCTTTTTTCAGTTGCACCAAACCACTCACCTCATATCTGACTTCTAGAAGGACCAATATTGTCTAGAATAGAAATAATTAAATTTGAATTAACATGGATTTCTGCTGTCTGGAGTTGTTTTCATGATATCTGGTTGGATAATTTTTGGGTCTTTTTCAATATTGTACTCATAAAGCTCCATTAAATGCTTCATATAAAGCTTCATTAAAAGTCCATTCCCAGTTCCTGACTTATATCCCTATGGAAAAGAAGTTTCTGAAACTGAACAACCTTGCCACGGCATTTCAGGCAGAATGTGTGATACTTTCACCAGTAGCCAGTATGCTCTAATATTCTTGCAAAGAATCTTGATTGTTTGTACTAGCATGAGGTAATATCTACTAAGATGAATATAAAACACTTCTGTAAGTTGCTGTGGATAAGGGTGTCTGCTAATTGCTGTAAATTTAAGAATATATCACCTGCACATGAGAGACACTTGACACATGCTTCCATTTTGCTTCACTCCAAACTAGCTACTCTTCCCAATCTAAATGTGTGCTTTGGGTAACTTTCCAAAACATGCTGGGAATGTGCTATTACCATTTCAAATTCATGGACGATAAACAATTTGAGAAAATGTGAAAAGTTAAATTTAGCTAAGAACTTCTTATACTGTACATTACTTAAATTTGGTAAAACACACTGAATTTAATCAAATCATGAACCTTGAAAAAATTATCTTCCTATTAGAAATGAAAACCAAAACATCACCACCCACAACCAGCTACTCAAATAGTGCTATGGTATGAGAGAACATTTTGTAAGGTAAAGGTGACCCTGAGTTCTGTTTTTATCTATGAATTTAATTTTGGCCTTCAGCGAATCATAACAGATTGCCACATGGCCTGTTCATAAAGCTCTACAGGCAGCTAACTGGGACTCAGAATCTCATGACAACAGGTCAGTGTATAGATTCAGAGTCAGGAATTATGTCAGCAGTGCTAAATTAAAAGTGATAAGTAACTTCAGAACTACTGCTATACAGAAACCATAGACAAACTCTATAGCGTAAACCAACAGATTATAAGACTCCCACTCCACAAACACATTGGCCATTTTGCTATAGAACAAAGAGTCATGTGAAGACTGTGAGAAGTTGTTTAACTAAACTAAATCCTCATGTCGCTCAGGAACTCACCACTGCAGGGACCTGAGTTCAAGTGGTCAGGCTGGGTATCACATGCAACTTAACTGCTATCTTAGGTTAATTTAAACTTTGATGATCAAACACTTAATTAAGCTACCTTGTTTGCAAAGTTCATACTGTGGAATCAGCAACAAAACGTTTGGCTCGAGCCTCAAATCTCAATGCCTAGAGTCACATTCCACACATTCCATGCAAACAATAATGAATTTATGGTAAAATGAAGGCAAGAAGATGTAAATCATGCTTTTTATGTTTGCACAACTGATTTAGTTAACATATTTTAAAGGTAATTAAAATGTATGACAGAGTTGCCAGTTATGAAAAAATTACCATAATATGTGCTAATTATGATGGGATTGGGGTAGATAGCTAACGTTTCAATGAGTTCAGCGATATTTCAGCACTGGACGTAAATCAGGTTGTGAAACAAAGCACAGAAATGTTCATATTGTTCATAGTTTTTGTTGTGTGCTGTATTTGTGGTGTAGCCTAGGTGGATAGTAATTTTTACATACTTTCAGAAAAAAAAAACTAAGCAAAGAAAGCAATCTGTTTTACCCCCACATATCCTATCCCAGGATTCACTGGAAGCAGGAAGAGGTACACCCTGGACAGGGTGCCATCGCAGAGTACTGTAAACACACCACTCGAATATCACATTGCAAGCCCAGGGTTCAAAATCAGGGCCTCAGGAACCATCATTTCCAGCATCAGACTCTTACCACTATTTCATAGTGTATATACTAAGTGTATTTGCTATTTATAAGCTTTTATGGTAGTGCACATGAGAAACAAAACACATGAAACATATACATAAAAATGCATGAACAAATACATGAAAGGAGAACCATGTCATAGGCATCCAATATACAAATAACAGGCCAGGAACGCCAAATGGAAAATCCCAGTGTCACAATATTATGCTGACATCACTGACAGTAGAATGTAGGTTGATTACAATATGTTGGGATCAGGTAGGAATTTTGCCAGTTGAAATAATGGAAATGTGCTGACACTATTAAAGACTACGTTATAGAAAGAGTTATATTTGAGTAGTGTGGTTTGATAGTACATTGCAATGATCTTTCCCTTTAAATGAATTACCCTTCTGTGAAATGTGAAATGTCAGCATGAAATACCAGCGTGAAAGCATGAACACAAGAGACTGTAAAGAGGCTTTAGTGAGCAAGGTCTACCAATGCTGCACATTCAGTTCTTCTGTTTCCTCTAATTGCTTTAACGCTTTTTCGCTGATGCTACCTGCCTTAACGTAATTTATGGAATTACCGCTTTCCAAACTATAGAGCTTGGGTCTGTGCTGTCACAGCCCTTGATTGCATACTTCTCCAATTAATGCTTTAGTGTTTGGTGCAACGTTTTATACATTTTAAACTCTTAGACTAAGATGTATTGCTATTGTTGGAACAGTTACAGGGAGTTACACAGATCCACCATCAGATGGGATATGAATGTGTTATCTGTAGACATCTGAACTGAATCACTTTGACATTGTTCCTTGATTTTAGCTACCGTTTGTTTCAAATACCTCTATTTTATTTAGTGTCGCTTCTTTAACTGAAAGAAACTTTAGTTATGAGGGGAAAAAACCTTCACATTTTAAGTATTTTATTTTTGATTTTCACACTGAACCCTAGGCATTATGGTAACCTAAATTTATATACACTTTGTTGCAGACAGAAGCACCATCAGGACCTAGAACATTGACTTCCTTGACAGGAAATGCAAGATAACTGTCCAAAAAAAAAAAAAAAAGTAACTGTCCAAAACCGGTACACAATCAAGCCATGTTTACATATAACTACATTCAGAATTATTGTACTATAATTTTTTTAAAACACACATTGGAATTATATGATTTTTTTTTTTACTTGGAGACAGTATCCAAGTGCAGAGGTACCTCGGTTCTCGACCACCTTGGATCTAGCCAAATTTGGTTCTGGATGCATTTTGACTAGAAAAATTAGTCTCCATTATCGTCATTTACTCGGTACTCAGAGCACTTGCTTAAACTTGTATGAGTGACTTATTTCAGCCGAAACTCAATTCTCGATTCACGATCCAGGATTCAGTAGACAGTGATTCAGTGGTTCAGATTAACAATAGCTCTTCTTCAGTGAAGATCTCCACTGTTTATCATGTTTTTTACTTTCACTTTCACTCACTAAACTCACTAAATGAGACTTTTCAACATTGTAATGTAACAAGCTTTGTGTTAATGATGGCCAACTGTAGGTTAGTATATAAGTGTTTTAAACATTAAGTTACTTATCATAGGCTCCAGTGTGGATTTTCTGGGAGTCTGGAATGGATTAATTCAATTTACATTATTCCTTATTGGAAGAATTTGCTTGGTACTCGTCGTTTTCGGTTCTCGACAAGCCTTTGAAACGAATTTACGACGAGAACCGAGGTACCACTGTATACTAATTTGGTTAAAGATAAGGACATATGCAAAATCACCCATATCATGCACATATTTAAAAAAGAAATTATGCCACAAGCTTTCTTCAAAGTCCAACTTTCTGTAATCTTCAGATTTCTAACAGAGTTGAGGAGTCTTAATATAAAGCAGCAGCAGAAGCCCGGATAGACATTTGCATACACACATGCTGACATTTTGAGGATTCACTAAAGAAACCTGTCAATAAAAATGCATGGAGAGTTCATCTATAAATAAATGTGTTTGGTTTAAGCTGTCCTTTTCATTTATATTTCATTAAGCTGTATTATCTCACACTCTATGGAGTGAAACAGACAGTCTGTGTTTTCTGATGGGGTCATTTAAGATATTTAGTCATTTAAATATTAACATTCATTAGATATTAGAAAATACTTGTTTTGGTTATGAATAAAAATGAACATTATAGGTTTAGCATTTCTTTACTGAAACACAGGTGTAAATATAGCTGAGTAGCAATGATATACATTTTCAGTTTCTATATAAATGATAATATATATATATATATATATATATATATATATATAAATAAATTAAATTTAACCAGATGATTTAATGAATTGATTATTTGACTGCTGAATGTCAAGTTAATTAGTCTGGCTTAATGTAGCTTGCTACTTAGCGAGCGTCCTGTGTAAATGTTCAGTGAGCTGACAAGTAAGTGATGGATGTTTAAACAGAATTTGCTTTTTGAGTGCAGAAAAACATTCAAATGTGAAACCCTAAGAGTGCTATAAGATGCCAGGTGTGCAGCATGGCACCGAGCAAAATGCTGCTCCAACAAGATAAGAAGCTGCTGAGACACAACTGTCTGCAGTTCTACAACAGTGCAAAATGGAATAGCAAGCGGAAATCGACAAATGAACACAAAAAGAAAAACACACATCTGTTTGCTGACTCTAAAAATTCAAAGACAAAGCTCAAAAAAAGGAAATAACATACACTGCATCTCAAAGATGCAAGCAAATCAGTTTGCCAGATACTTTTAATAGCAATACTCAGATTAAGCTCATGCCTTCATTTCATATGAATCAGTGATTTTTCCAGGCCAGTTCCCAATTTAGTGGACATGAAGAGAGAGGGCAAGCATCAGCATAAATTCAGGACCAAAAATAGCACACGGCACCTCAATTGGACCAAGGGAATAAAGGAAACATTGGTGGACACGTTATGTGATGACGGCTGAATCAAGCTTAGAAAAAGCAGATTAATCCAGGTTGTAGAGCCTGAGGTAAAATGCTGTTTCATCTCTCTCACTCACTCACTCACTCACTCACTCACTCACTCACTCACACACTCACTCACACACTCACTCACACACTCACACACTCACACACTCACACACTCACACACTCACACACTCACACACTCACACACTCACACACTCACACACATAAGGCACTATCCCTTGCAGGACAATAAGGTTTCTGTTAATACAGCTAAATTGAATCCATACAAGCCTTTATCAAACACATTTGTAGGAGGGCAAAGAAACCTGCTGGTAGAGCTAGAATAGAACGTTAGTTGGAAATCTCTTAAGGTTTCACACTCTTGTGAGATCATACGGACGACTTTCTTAAGGCAATAATAATATGCAGTTTTTATTGAAGTAAATTTTCAGCATAATTTCCTACATACAGTAGTGCTTGAAGTTTTGTGAAGTCCTAACAGTAGGTAAAGAGAACCTAGTTAACAAATGAGACAAAAATATTATACTTGGTCATTTATTTATTGAGGAAAATGATTCAGTATTATATATTAGTGAGTGGCAAAAGTATGTGAACCTTTGCTTTCAGTATCTGGTATGACCCCCTGTGCAGCAATAACTGCAACTAAACGTTTCCTGTAACTGTTGATCAGTCCTGCACACCGGCTTGGAGAAATTTTAGCCAATTAGTCCGTGCAGAACAGCTTCAGCTCTGGGATGTTTTTGGGTTTCCTCACAACTGCTCACTTCAGGTCCTTCCACAACATTTCGATTGGATTAAGGTCAGGACTTTGACTTGGCCATTCCAAAACATTAACTTTATTCTTCTTTAACCATTCTTTGGTAGAACGACTAGTGTGCTTAGGGTCGTTGTCTTGCTGCATGACCCACCTTCTCTTGAAATTCAGATGTCATGATATTTTCCTTTAGAATTCTCTGATATAATTAATCCAGTCGAAATGTTGTGGAAGGACCTGAAGTGAGCAGTTAATGCGAGGAAACTCACCAACATCCCAGAGTTGAAGCTGTTCTGTATGGAGGAATGGGCTGAAAATACCTGACTCTAAGTTCTTCAAATTAACAGCTAATAATAGAGGTTCACATACTTTTACAACTCGCTAATATGTATTATTGGATAATTTTCCTCAATAAATATATTATAATATTTCTGTCTCATTTGTTTAACTGGGTTTTCTTTATCTACTTTTAGGACTTGTGTCAAAATTTGATGATCTGAATCTGATCATATTTATGTAGAAATATAGAAGATTCACTGTATGAGACTGTCCAATTAAACTTATGTCATTAGAATAAATATGAATTTGATGAGGTGATAGGACAATAATTATAATTATAAATAATATAATTTTTAATTATTCAAAATTTTGATCACTTAGATTTTGTCAAGTTGAAAGTGGCAGTGAGAAAACCACTTTTTCATTTAACACTTACTGAATGGTAAGGTTAGGTCACTGTGTCACAACTTTGAAACAATTGCATACATGCATTTAGTAACAGTTAGCAACACGCATTAATTAGCAGTTAGCCAGTTTATATGAGAGCAGATGGATGGAATGGAAGCAGATGGAATGATTTAATATATCATTATCAATTGTGACAAATAAGGGAGAAAGTGCGAATGAAAAACACAATCCCATATGTTAACTGACTATAATATATTTGAGGCAAAAATAGAGGCCATTAGAGAACACTAAAGTCATTGGAATATTCATGAAATCAGTCTGAGACAACTTTTTCTTTGTGACATAGTAAATTATAATGCTTTACTGCTCACCAGTTGTACAGAGTGGTTAACTCAGTTACCATGGCCTTTCTGCAAGCTCGAACCAATCTTTTTTTCACATTCAATTGCTGAAATCCAAGGGCCGACTGTATTTTCAAGATCCAGCTAATAAGAATATGTGAATTTGAGTCTCACTTGAGTAATCTTGACAAATGTGAGATAATAAAGTGTAATCTAATATGCTGACTATTATGGGGTAGCTAGAGGACACAGCATAAACCTAAACTAATATGGAACATGGAGTTTGTACAGTCTTGTTAACTGCCCAGCATACAAACATCCAACACACAACTGGTTCTGGTATTTGATGGGGTTTTTTTCAGCAGATCATTCAGAGACATTCACAGAATACTGACATTTTTAATAGGGGTAAATGTGTAGACCTATTGATATGCTATTTTGGATTATAGCTTGGATATAAAATCACACTAAACAGTTTATTTGTCAACAAATATTATTCCTGTTGGTTTAAAATGATCTCAGGGGTACTTAAAACAAATTCACATCATCTTTGAAACATATCTGTTTGCTCTGCCTCTAGCCCTTTTCTGGCAGTGCTTACCATCTCACAGTCTATTTGCAGTAAATGTTTACCCAGTTGGATTGATGGCTTAAAATCAGACTACAGAAGATGAGAGGGAGTTTTTATTTATAGCATTTGTTAAATACCATACAGTGGGCAGTAACTGCCTTTAGCTTTTTTTCTCCTTGCTTTGTTCAGACATCGCAAAGATTTGGGCCTAAAGCCAAACTCATTCCAACACTGCATGAGAGAAGTATTGTATTATTAACAAAACAAATGAATAAATTAAAAAATAAAAGTCTGTAGTTTTTAACAGAAAACAATTAGCATGGAAATAAATGCATTTCATTTGCTGTGCTGAAAAAAAAATTGCCATGATGGGGGGAAAAGTGGGGGAAAAAAACACAGTAACTCACTGCAGTATATTTAATACCAATGAAAGGATAAAAAGCTGTAGTTTTTAATAGGGAAGAAAATGGAGTGGAAAAACACTGGATTTCATTTGCTATGCTGAAGTGAAATAGAATTGATGGGGGGAAAAGAGGTGAAAAAACACATGGCAACACAATGCAGCATATTTAATAACAGTTATCACACTTGATGGCAACTGGAAATAGTTTTGGAACACTTTGAGCAGTCACTTTTGAAAAATAAGAAATATGAATAATTCAAAATAATCTGTAACTAATGAAACTGCTGATTGTGTAAAGGAAAAAATGCAAGTAAATAATTTGATGAAAATGTAAATGAATAAATATTATACATAATTCATTATTTCACTAACAGTGGTGCTTGAAAGTTTGTGAACCCTTTAGATTTTTCTATATTCATGCATAAATATGAGCTAAAACATCATCAGATTTTCGCACGAGTCCTAAAAGTAGTTACAGAGAACACAGTTAAACAAATGAGACAAAAATATTATACTTGGTTATTTATTTATTAAGGAAAGTGATCCAATATTAAATATTAGTGAGTGGCAAAAGTATGTGAACCTCTAGGATTATCCGTTAATTTGAAGGTGAAATTAGAGTCAGGTGTTTGCAATCAAT
Organism: Ancistrus triradiatus; assembly: GCA_025084515.1. NCBI lineage: Eukaryota > Metazoa > Chordata > Actinopteri > Siluriformes > Loricariidae > Ancistrus > Ancistrus triradiatus. The sequence continues at coordinate 46,798 of JAJAGP010001387.1, forward strand.
GGGATAACAATCGGGTGTGAGTGGGCAACCTGTTTTATTTAAAGAACAGGGATCTATCAAAGTCTGCTCTGCACAACACGTTTGTGGAAGTGTATCATGGAATGAACAAAGGAGATTTCTGAGGACCTTCTGAAAAAGCTGTTGATGCTCATCAGGCTGGAAAAGGTTACAAAACCATCTCTAAAGAGTTTGGACTCCAACCATCCACAGTCAGACAGACTGTGTCCAAATGGAGGAAATTCAATACCATTGTTACCCTCCCCAGGAGTGGTTGACCAACAAAGATCACTCCAAGACCAAAGCGTGTAATAGTTGGCGAGGTCACAAAGGACCCCAGGATAACTTCTAACTTCCCCAGGCCTCTCTCACATTGGCTAATGTTAATTCTCATGAGTCCACCATTAGAAGAACACTGAACAACAATGGGGTGCATGGCAGGGTTGCAAAAAGAAATCCACTGCTCTCCAAAAAGAACATTTCTGCTCATCTGCAGTTTGCTAAAGATCTCGTGGACAAGCCAGAAGGTTATTCAAAGAATATTTTGTGGACGGATGAGACCAAAATAGAACTTTTTGGCTTAAAAGAAAAGCGTTATGTTTGGAGAAAGGAAAACACTGGATTCCAGCATAAGAACCTTATCTCATCTGTGAAACATGGTGGTGGTAGTATCATGGTTTGAACCTGTTTTGCTGAATCTTTGCCAGGACAGCTTGCCATCATTGATGGAACAATGAATTCTGAATTATATCAGAGAACTCTTAAGGAAAATGTCAGGACATCTGTCCATGAACTGGATCTCAAGAGAAGGTGGGTCATGCAGCAAGACAATGACCCTAAGCACACAAGTCATTCTACCAAAGAATGGTTAAAGAAGAATAAAGTTAATGTTTTGGAATGCCCATGTCAAAGTCCTGACCTTAGTCCAGTCGAAATGTTGTGGAAGGACCTGAAGTGAGCAGCTAATGTGAGGAAACTCACCAACATCCCAGAGTTGAAGCTGTTCTGTATGGAGGAATGGGCTAAACTTTCTCCATGCCATTGTGCAGGACTGATCAAAAGTTACAGGAAACATTTAGTTGCAGTTATTGCTGAAGAGAGGTGGATGTCACACCAGATACTGAAAGCAAAGGTTCACATACTTTTGCTACTCACTAATATGTAATATTATATAATTATCCTCAATACATCAATGACCAAGTATAATAGTTTTGTCTCATTTGTTTAACTGGGTTCTCTTTATCTACTTTTAAGACTTGTGTGAAAATCTGATTATGTTTTAGGTCATATTTATGCTGAAATATAGACAATTCTAAAGGATTCACATACTTTCAAGCGCCACTGTATTTAGAACTGACTTGCTGCCACCTAGTGAAATTCAAAATCCAACATGGAGACTATTAAGGGAATAAAACATGTTTAACACATTTCTGATTCTCTGTTTGCACTAAACGATTGCCCATAATTTGTACATGTTTGCATTACATTTTCTGTCTAACTATGATAGTATTATCCAGCAGCCCGGACTCCAATCCCCTGCATTGTACATATGCACACACACCAACCCTCCCATGCTTACCCAGACTGTGCAGCAGTGTTCAGTCAAGACCACTGAACTGCCACTCCATCGTGCTGCCCAAAAAAGCTCATCAAAGGTGTACCCAAAGCATCCATCCATTTGCTGTCCCCAGTTGAGAACCAGCTCTCTTTCAGGGATTTATGCATTCTGCCAATTCTCATATATCTGCATGTTTCTTTTTTGGCCAAAACAAGAAGAATTAATTCTGCCCCTGCATTAAATATCACAGTCTAATCCAGATAACCAAAAAGTTTGCCTATCTGCTGCCCCCGGTCCTGGTAGCCCTGGAAGAATTACAATATGTCCGTTACTTCACCAATCTCGACTCTCTATATGCATCCTTTATCTCACCTTGCATCCATGAGGGAGATGAATGGAAAATGTCATTAAGTACCAGCCACTACAAACATACTGTTATGTCCATTGGCCTTTCCTGTCTATAGTTCCAATCGATCTTGAACAACATCCTGTGTGACATGCTGAATAAATACTCAATCAACACATCAGTGATCTCTTGATGTACCTCCCAATCCCCCAGTCCACATCACACACATGCATCAGATGCTTCAGCACTTTCTTCAGAAATAAATGTACACAGAAGTACAAAAAGTGTAGTAAAGTGTGAATTTCACTCTCAGGCTATAACTTTCCTGGGGTGTGTAAGTAGTTCCAATGGGATAAAATGGGATTGCTGTAGATTCTGGAACTTCATCCATCTCTGGTGATCATACATCCCTGGGTTTTGCCAAATTTATCTAAAATTAATCAGGAACTTCATCTCATCACCTCACTCACTTCAGTTCACTACAGGAATCTCTGCTTTCTGTGATTGACTTCAGCCACGCAAACTTTTCAGGCACTCAAAAGTTTCTTCTCATCTGCATTTGTGCTTGTGCATCAAAATCCAGGTCAGCAATTTATAGTAGAGATGGATCCCAGGAACCGGTGTGGTCCTGTCACAGCATCTGGACCACATTCTCAAGCTGTACCCAGAAAAATTCTATTTTCATAGACTATCTCCTTTGGAACATAATCACAGTGCCAGTGACTGGGAGCTGGCACTGGAGGAGTAGTGTCACTGGCTGGAGGGTGCTGAACACCCATGGTCCACACTGACCTCTAAAACCTCAGAATACCTCAAGGATGCATAACACCTCAACCCTCACCAGGACAAGTGGTCTCTCTTAGTCTAATGCTTTACTTTCATTCCTTAACGCCTATAGCCAAGGCTCCAAAAACCTCAAAGGTTTAGGACTGTCTGCACTGTATGCACTCTACTGACAGTTACTCCATGAGGGACATAGCACCTATTCTTTCTACTTCCAGCTTCATAAGTGCAGAATGGATAGAAATTTGTGCCATCTGCCTTCTGAGACCTCCTAATCACCAGTGGCCATGAGCTGAGATCACACAGAACTTGCTCATTCATTCACCCACCAGATCAACATCCTATTCTGGGCTACCAGTCACCTGTTTTTCCATGGGATTCATCACCTGCTGATTATGGCCAGATATGCCAAGTCCACCAGTGTCGTGCCCTCCAAAGTTATAAGAAAAAATATAGACTGATTATGTCAACAAGAACCAGAGTTCTAGCCTGGAGATAACATCTGGTTGTCCATGAGACCTTTGTTTTAAAGAAGACAAACACCACTCCAAATATTTAAGGCCATTTAAGATAGAAAAGAAAAGCACAACTGTTATTTACTATTTATACTTTCTTTCCTAACTCTCCAACTTGTTTGTCACCTTCTTCAGATACTGTCATTCCAGCATTCTATCCATCTAAGCATTCTACACAATGTGATTAAGTACATGCATTTCCATTTCCCTCATCACTCCCTTACCTATTGCTCCACACAGTCAATGCTTGCTGTGGTTCTGAGCGTTATTCTATCCCTACTATTTTGGCCCTGCTTACTAAATTATCTGTTTCAGCCCTTCAACCTATGTCTCAGCCTTGCCCTTTGGATACTGTCACTTCACCTTCACCCTCTGGCTAACAGACTCTGGACTTCCTCTCGATTCCGTCTCTTACCTCATCCTTGCCTGTGTCTGCTAGGTTTATAATAAAGTGCCTTCAACTTGACTTGACTCCTGGCATTCACCTCCATTCTGGGTAAGCTTTACAGAAACCTGCTGTATAACAAATCTAAAGTAAGTTGTGTACTATCATTTAAATGTACAGTATATACAGTGGGGCAAAACAGTATTTGGTCAGTCTCTGATTGTGCAAGTTCTCCTACTTAGAAAGATGAGAGAGGTCTGTAATTTGCATCATAGGTACACTTCAACTATGAGAGACAAAATGAGAAAAAAAAGAATTCAGGAAATCACATTGTAGGATTTTTAAAGAATTTAATTGTAAATCATGGTGGAAAATAAGTATTTGGTCACCCACAAACAAGCAAGATTTCTGGCTCTCACAGACCTGTAACTTCTTTAAGAAGCTCTTCTGTCCTCTTCTCGTTACCGGTATTAATGGCACCTGTTTGACCTTGTTAATAGACACCTCTCCACAGCCTCAAACTGTCAGACTCCAAACTCAACCATGGCCAAGACCAAATAGCTGTCTAAGGACACCAGGAAGAAAATTGTAGACCTGCACCAGGCTGGGAAGAGTGAATCTACAATAGGCAAGCATGTTGGTGTGAATAAATCAACTGTGGGAGCAATTGTAAGACATACAAGACCATTGATAATCTCCCTTGATCTGGGGCTCCACACAAGATCTCATCCTGTGGGGTCAAAATGATCATGAGAATGGTGAGCAAAAATCCCAGAACTACACGGAGGGACCTGATGAATGACCTGCAGAGAGCTGGGACCAAAGTAACAAAGCTACCATCAGTAACACACTATGCGGAGAGGAACTCGGATCATGCAGTGCCAGGTGTGTCACCCTGCTTAAGCCAGTACATGTCCAAGTCCCGTCTGAAGTTTGCCAAAGAGCATATGGATGATCCAGAAGAAGATTGGGAGAATATTATGTGGTCAGATGAAACTAAAATAGAACTTTGGTAAAAACTCAACTCGCGGTGTTTGGAGGAAGAAGAATAATTCTGAGTTGCGCCATACCTACTGTGAAGCATGGGGGTGAAAACATCATGCTTTGGGGCTGTTTTTCTGCATAGGGGACAGGACAACTGATCCGTATTAATTGAAGAATGAACGAGGCCATGTATCGTGAGATTTTAAGCCAAAACCTCCTTCCATCAGTGAGAGCTTTGAAAATGGAACGTGGCTGGGTCTTCCAGCATGACAATGATCCCAAACACACTGCTCAGGCAACGAAGGAGTGGGGTGGGGTAGCCAGTCTCCAGACCTTAACCCCATAGAAAATTTGTGGAGGGAGTTGAAAGTCCGTGTTGCCCCAAAACATCACTGCTCTAGAGGAGATCTGCATTGAGGAATGGGCCAAAATACCATCTTCATTGTGTGCAAACCTGGTGAAGACTTACAGGAAACATTTGTCCTCTGTCATTGCCAACAAAGGTTATGTTACAAAGTATTGAGTTGAACCAAATTTATTGAATAAATACTTATTTTCCACCATAATTTACGATTAAATGCTTTAAAAATCCTACAATGTGATTTCCTGGATTTTTTTTCTCATTTTGTCTCTCATAGTTGAAGTGTACCTATGATGAAAATTACAGACCTCTCTCATCTTTCTAAGTAGGAGAACTTGCACAATCAGTGACTGACCAAATATTTTTTTGCCCCACTGTAGAGGATATGAATTAAAGAGAAATGTACGTTTAGTTAATACAGCCTTAAAATTAAACACACTGATCTATGTACTATGAAATGCTTCTCCTCACTACACGAGGGTGTATTTAGAGGTAAAAAGGCATTACGAACACCACTTACTGTTATTTTCCCAAATGCCATTTTTAAAGAAGGTTAGTGGTTTGGATAGCTGGCTTGCATACATATAGCAGAAATTCAGTTAGGCGGAGCTCAGGGACTCTACCTAAAGTACTAAAGTACAGAATACCATGGTGTATACAAGCACACAAAAGCCCTGTTCTAAATGGTGCCCTAAGGCCTGCATTTCTTTTATAAGTCTGCACTTTATTACAGTCCTCATGGGCAGAAAGACAAAAAGGTGTCCTTTTGGTACAGCACTTAATACTTTACAAAACATGCATGCATGTGACAAGACCTTTGTGCAAAACAGCATTTATTAAAATAACTAAACATGTGACCTTATCCAGGCCTAAACTACTAGTATAAGAAGTAAACATTTACAGTTGATTAACTTATGCTGACCAAACTATTTTAGGAATTTCAATTTTTCAAAAACATAATGAAACTGAAGATGCCTGTTTTAATGTGTAAACTCCAAAATCAGGCTGATATAGTTCTAAAGATTTAACAGGTACCAAAGTATAACTAATTTGAACCTTGTTAGAATCCCTCAGCAGTGTAGCGACAGAAACTTGACACAGTAAACCAGCAATATAAAGAGCCATAAAACAAGAAAGGGAACTTTGTCAAGTCTTTATGATTTTCTAAAATTATAGAACCAACTGCATACATTTTCTAACATGATATGTTTCTGTGATCACTACCTTCTTTGCATGTACCAGTTACTTGATAGCATGGCAGAGTATAAGCATGTTCTCACTTAAAGCTAAAGCTGCATATTTTTTCTCAACCATAAAGAAAAATAAGAATAATCCTAGATTTCTCTTTAATACAGTTTCCATTTATAACAAAAAACCCTACAGAAACTGTTCTGTGTAATTTTAACATAAATGAGTTCATGACTTTCTTTAATGATAAGATAGAAAACATTAGGCATAAAACTCGAAGCTCATCAGATCACCAAACTATTCAGCAACCTTACAGGTGCAGTATTAGTGAAGACATCTGTTTAATTAGCTGTAAATCAAGACTAGATTTTTCCCCCCAATTACTAATACTGAACTATCCGCCCTGATCAGCTCGCCTAAGTCCAACGTGTTTATTATATCCAATTCCTACACGTTTGCTCAAAGAAGTAATACCTAGTATTATAGAGCCACTGTTAGTTATTTAAAATGTATTCCTTACCTTTGGTTATGTGCCCAACTCCTTTAAGTGTGCCGTTATTGAACCACTGATTAAAAAAGCCAATCTTGACCCTTGTGTGATATCTAATTATAGACCCATTTCAAATCTACTGTTTCTGTCCAAAATCTTAGAAAAAGCTGTCCATCAGCAGCTCTGCAGTTACCTCCAAAGTAATGGTATTTATGAAACATTTCAGTCTGGATTCAGGCCCCATCATAGTACTGAAACAACATTAATTAGGGCACTAAATGATTTATTAATGTCCTCAGATAATGGATGTGTTTCTTTTCTTGTTAGATTTAAGCGTAGCATTTGACACTATAGATCATGATGTTTTACTAAGCAGACTAGAAAATACTGTAGGTATTAATGGATTGGCACTTTCTTGGCTTAAATCCTACTTGACCAACCAGTTTGTTCATGTAAATAATCTACGCACTAAGCTCTCAAAAGTGAAGTATGGTGTGCCTCAAGGGTCAGTGCTTAGCCCGGTTTTATTCTCTCTGTACATGCTGCCACTAGGCTCAGTTATTCGTAAGCATGGCTTAGCACTGCTATGCAGATGACACACAGCTGTACATATCAGCCAAACCTAATGACAGCCTTACAATCAACAAAATTGAGATTGTGTAAAGGAAATAAAAGATTGGATATCATTTAATTTTCTCTTACTTAGAGGTTTTATTAGTGGGACCCAAGGCTGTGAGAGACAGGTTGGCTACATCTATCTTAAATCTAGATGGCTGTTCAGTATTGCCCAGTCCGGGCAAAAAACTTAGGTGTCATATTTGATTCAGATCTCTCCTTTGATGCGCACATTAGCAACATCACTTGAATTGCTTTCTTTTGATTACGTAATATTGCTAAACTTAGAAATATCCTCTCTTTTAATAATTTGGAGAAACTGGTTCATGCATTTATAACCTCAAGGTTGGAGTACTGTAATGCTTTACTTACTGGATGCTCTAGTAAATCTATAAATAAACTTACAAACTCGAACTCAAAAATTTGATCATATCACTCCTGTTCTATCATCACTACACTGGTTACCAGTTAAATTCCGCATTGATTACAAAACACTTCTTATAACATATAAAGCTCTACATGACCTGGCCCCACATTATCTGAGTGAACTGTTAAAGACTTACAATCCAGTACGTCTACTGTACTTCGTTTGCAGGGTGCAGGACTTCTTTTAGTTTCTAGAATTAAAAAAGTCACAGCAGGGGGAAAGGCTTTCTCATACACGGCACCCCAAATATGAAATAAACTTCCCACTTTAGTTTGAGACTCAGATACTCTCCAAATTTTTAAGTCTAGACTAAAAACATACTTATTTACGCAGGCTTTTGACTAGATTTAGATTGGTATGCATGGCTCGGGTTACTGGGACCGGAGTCTGGAGTCATGTCCGGCCTGCCTGCCTTGTCCGTTAGCCGGGAGTGTCTGGTGGGTGGTCTGGCTGAACTGGGCTTTGGTCCTCGTGATCTTGACTTGTGCATCCTTGCCTTAGACTAAGGACAGAGCTGGGGGTTCATAGTCAAAGAGTCTTATGGTGATCAGAAACGTTGGGTTGCTGTCTTCTGCCTCCCGTGGGGTTGCCGATGTCTCATGTGATCCCTCGTGGCTGTGTTACCTTCCGGTTCTTCTCTTTCTACCTATGCTGCTATAGATAATACTGCAGGGGTCTCATGCTACACATGGCATCAATAGACAATGTCAGTAGACAATAGACAATGTGCTTTTAATCAATAACTACAGTGGGGCAAGTCAGTCACTGATTGTGCAAGTTCTCCTACTTAGAAAGATGAGAGAGGTCTGTAATTTTCATCATAGGTACACTTCAACTATGAGAGACAAAATGTGAAAAAAATCCAGGAAATCACATTGTAGGATTTTTAAAGAATTTAATTGGATCCTGGAGTGACTCTGTGTATCGGACTACTTAATGCTGATGTGCATATTTTACATTTTATTTGAACTATCACTCCAAGACTCCTTACCACTGTCACCCTAGGCTTGCTCAATATAGGATTGGACTTAGATATTAGGAGATAATCTAAAATTGTAAAGTTGCTTTGAGACAATGCTCCATTGTAAAAAGCTATATAAATAAATCTGTCTTGACTTGACTTGACAAACTCAAATGAGAAGTTATAATAAATGCTGATCTTTTAATCCAGGCAACAGAGAGCTGGCTTAGGACCTACATATAACAACCTACTATTATTTACCAGCCTGACTATCACACACACTCACACACAGAGCCTGGGCACAATCCCCTGCAAAACCGACAACAGCTGATAAAGAGCAGCATATGAACTGTGATAAATTAGGAACAATACTCAGAAGGTTGTGCAATGGTAGAAACAAATGCTTGTCACATGCGTACTCAATTTTAGACGGCTGACTTACCTAGGGGCAAAATTTTCCTAACTAATGCTACTGAGAATGAAAAGCTTGACTATGCTGCACTGTAGCTTTGATCAGTCATGTGAAACACAAAGGACATTAGTGTCTTAGGGTATACCATTTAAACGAGAAAGTAAATAAATAGCAAAATATAGACTTATATACTGTTATAACAGTAGGAGCACTTGTCACTACCAAGGGCCTAAAAGAGTGTTGGAGGACAATAACCACTTGTGTTACTATATGTTACTATATAGTGTTACTATATATACTCTGACGATGGGGGATTTTATTTTAAAACTTTCCCACTGTTCACTTTGTTAGGCACACCCATCTTGTTGTAAAGTCAGAGACTGTAGCTCATCTATGGCTGCACATTTATTAGTTAGCTAGTCACTCTCTAGTCCTTCATCTTTGGTCACAGGATGCTGTTAGCTGCAAATGTATTTTGACAACACCATGTCAGTATCATTGCAGCACGCGGAATGATTCAACACTCAAATAATATCTGCTCTATAGAGGTGTAGCTGATATAATGGTCAATGAGTGTAGAAACAAGGAGGTGGTTTTAATATTATGGCTGACTGGTGTGTGTGTGTATCCTATACATATATATATATATATATATATATATATGTGTGTGTGTGTGTGTGTGTGTGTGTATGTATGTATGTATGTATGTATATATATATATTTAGTCAGTCACCGATTGTGCAAGCTACTTAAAAAAATGAGCGAGGTCTGTAATTTTCATCTTAGGTACACTTCAACTATGAGAGGCAAAATAAGAAAAAAAAAATCCAGGAAATCACACTGTAGGATTTTTAAAGAATTTAATTGTAAATTATGGTGGAAAATAAGTATTTGGTCAATAAATATGGTTCAACTCAATACTTACATAACCTACTAACATAACCTTTGTTGGCAATGACAGAGGTCAAACGTTTCCTGTAAGTCTTCACCAGGTTGGCACACACTGTAGCTGGTATTTTGGCCCATTCCTCCATGGAGATCTCCTCTAGAGTAGTGATGTTTTGGGGTAACATGGACTTTCAACTCCCTCCACAAATTTTCTATGGGATTGAGTTCTGGAGACTAGCTAGGCCACTCCAGGACCTTGAAATGCTTTTTCCGGAGCCACTCCTTCATTGCCCGAGCGGTGTGTTTGGGATCACTGTCATGCTGGAAGACCCAGCCACGTTCCATCTTCAATGCTCTCACTGACGGAATGAGGTTTTGGCTTAAAATCTCACGATACATGGCCCCGTTCATTCTTCCCTTAACACGGATCAGTCGTCCTGTCCCCTCTGCAGAAAAACAGCCCCAAAGCATGAGGTTTCCACCCCCATGCTTCACAATAGGTATGGTGCTTCTTCCTCCAAACACGGCGAGTTGAGTTTTTACCAAAAAGTTCTATTTTGGTTTCATCTGACCACATAAAATTCTCCCAATCCACTTCTGGATCATCCATATGTTCTCTGGCAAACTTCAGACGGGCCTGGACATGTACTGGCATGTGGAGGCACGCCTGGTACTGCAGGATCTGAGTTCCACTGGGCATAGTGTGTTACTGATGGTAGCCTTGTTACTTTGATCCCAGCTCTCTGCAGGTCATTGATCAGGTCCCTCCGTGTAGTTCTGGGATTTTTTCTCACCGTCCTCATGATCACTTTGACCCCACGGGATGAGATCTTGCATGGGGCCTCAGATCGAGGGAGATTATCAATGGTCTTGTATGTCTTCCATTTTCTTACAATTGCTCACAAAGTTGATTTATTCACATCAACCTGCTTGCCTATTGTAGATTCACTCTTCCCAGCCTGGTGCAGGTTTACAATTTTCTTCCTGGTGTCCTTCGACAGCTCTTTGGTCTTGAGTTTGGAGTCTGACTGGACAGGTGCCTTTTATACAGATAACAAGGTCAAACAGGTGCCATTAACACAGGTAACGAGTGGAGGAAAGAAGAGCTTCCTAAAGAAGAAGTTACAGGTCTGTGAGAGACAAAAATCTTGCTTGTTTGTGGATGACCTAATACTTATTTTCCACCATGATTTACAATTAAATTCTTTAAAAATCCTACATTGTGATTTCCTGGATTTTTTTTTCTGATTTTGTCTCTGTATGAAGATTACAGACCTCTCTCATCTTTCTAAGTAGGAGAACTTACACAATCAGTCAGAGTATATATAGTTGTTGTATACACAAGTTGGATTGCAGCAAAACTTGGCATAAAAGTGCTCCCTCCGCTACCCTATAAAAGGCTCTCAGAGGCTACTTTTGTGTAGTGTACCTCTTGGTGAGAGATCGTTGACTGTTAGACATTCCTCTATTACACATTTGCCCACAGCTGGGCCTGTAGATCTCACTCTCAAAGGTTGCGTCCCAACTGGTCACATAAATATTTGATTGGCAATAAATCTGGTGACTGGGCAAGCCAAATAAGTGTTCTAATCTGGGGGTGATATTCCTCTGAAACCCTTACTGTGTGTGGGTAAGCATTTTCCTGCTGATAAATGCCAGTTGGAAGCACTGAAATGAGAGGCAACACATGATGTTCTGTACATACTCCTGATCTGTTAGTGTCTCTTGTATCACTACTAGGAGTGACTGACTGTTGTATGCGTTGGCTCCCCAGTCCATCACACCAGCAAGAGGGGCAGTGTGTCGCTCAACAGCAACGACAGGATTAAAATGCTCATCACGAGGCCTCCATACTTGAACCCAACCGCCGTTTGGATCAGAACATGGATTCATTGCTAAAGATGGTACAGTTCCAGTCTATTGCAGTCCAGATTTCTCATTCATGACACCACTGCAAATGAAGGCAATGGTTCCAGGCTGTCAAATGTAGAACACATAATGGGTGCCATGACAACAAATTTCCTTCTGCTATGTTCCTGGAAATGGTCTGGGCAGAGACAAAGGGTGTGTAGTAAAGGTCCCACCTGTGTCTGTACAGTGGGAGCTGCTATATATACAGTGGTGCTTGAAAGTTTGAGAACCCTTTAGGATTTTCTATAATTTTGCATAAATATGACCTAAAACAACATCAGATTTTCAAACCCAGTTAAACCCAGTTTTCACACCCAGTTAAACAAATGAGACAAAAATATTATACTTGGTCATTTATTGAGTACAATAGACCAATATTACATATTAGTGAGCACCAAAAATATGTGAACCTCTAGGATTAGCAGTTAATTTGAAGGTGAAATTAGAGTCAGGTGTTTTCAATCAATGGAATGACAATCAGGTGTGAGTGGGCAACGTGTTTTATTTAAAGAACAGGGATCTTTCAAAGTCTGCTCTTCACAACACGTTTGTGGAAGCGTATCATGGCACGAACTGAGGAGATTTCTGAGGACCTCAGAAAAAGAGCTGTTGATGCTCATCATTGTGGAAGAGGTTAGAAAACCATCTCTAGAGAGTTTGAACTCCACCAATCCACAGTCAGACAGATTGTGTACAAATGGAAGAAATTCAAAACCATTGTTACCGTCCCCAGGAGTGGTCGACCAACAAAGATCATTCCAAGAGCAAGGCGTGTAATAGTTGGCGAGGTCACAAAGGACCCCAGGGTAACTTCTAAGCAACTGAAGGCCTCTCACATTGGCTAATGTTCATGAGTCCACTATCAGAAGAACACTGAACAAGAATGGTGTGCATGGCAGGGTTGCAAGGAAAAAGCCACTGCTCTCCAATAAGAACATTTCTGCTCGTCTGCAGTTTGCTAAAGATCACGTGGACAAGCCAGTAGGCTATTGGAAGAATGTTTTGTGGATGGATGAGACCAAAATAGAACTTTTTGGTTTAAAATAAAAACATTATGTTTGGAGAAAGGAAAACACTGCATTCCAGCATAAGAACCTTATCCCATCTGTGAAACATGGCAGTGGTATTATCAAGGTTTGGGCCTGTTTTGCTGCATCTGGACCAGGACGGCTTGCCATCATTGATGGAACAATGAATTCTGAATTATGTGAGAGAATTCTAAAGGAAAATGTCAGGACATCTGTCCCTGAACTGAATCTCAAGAGAAGGTGGATCATGCAGCAAGACGACGACCCTAAGCACACAAGTCGTTCTACCAAAGAATGGTTAAAGAAAAATAAAGTTAATGTTTTGGAATGGCCAAGTCAAAGTCCTGACGTTAGTCCAACTGAAATGTTGTGGAAGGACCTGAAGTGAGCAGTTAATGTGAGGAAACCCACCAACATCCCAGAGTTCTGTATGGAGGAATGGGCTAAAATTCCTCCAAGCCGTTGTGCAGGATTGATCAACAGTTACAGGAAACGTTTAGTTACAGGTATTGTTGCACAGGAGGGTCACAACAGATACTGAAAGCAAAGGTTCACATACTTTTTAGCACTCACTAATATGTAATATTGGCTCATTTTCCTCAATAAATAAATTTTGTCTCATTTGTTTAACTGGGTTCTCTTTACCTACTTTTAGGATTTATGTAAAAATCTGATGATGTTTTAGGTCATATTTATGCAGACATATAGAAAATTCTAAAGGGTTCACTAACTTTCAAGCACCACTTTAAAACAGTTAAACAATAAACTGTAAAACAGCCTTAAAAATTCACCTTAGAGTAAAATAAAAAAATAATTACTTTTGATAAAGCTATGTGCCACAATTATTGGCACCCTTAGAAATTCTTAGAAACAAAATTTAACCAAAGCATATTTCCATTTCCATTTTACTTTCTTTACTTGATCAGTGTATTTCCAGCAGCAATCAAATTGAAAAGAAATCCAATCAACTGGAACTGTGACAAATTTGTCTGGAGAAGGGCTCTAGCTAATTTGCCTCCACACACAGTGAGGATGGTAAGAGAGGCAACAAAATCCCCAAGGATCACAAGAGAGGACCACGGACGATTTGGAGAGATTTTGTAGGGAGGAATTATCTCAGTTTCCCTGATCTGTATTAACCAACCTTATGAGATGTTAGAGTAGAAGACGTTCTGTTTTATTGTCAAATGAAGGTGCTATTTTATTGTTCAAAGTATTCCATGGATTTAATGTAACTATTTCCTTATGAATGAATTTTTTCTCAGAGCAGATTTACTTATTTTCCAGTGGAAGATTAAGCTCATCCACCGAAAGGTGAATGACTTACTCATCTTTATCAGAGGTCCCAATAACTGTGTAGGGGACTGTATACACACACACACACACACACACACACACACACACACACACACACACACACACACACACACACACACACACACACACACACTTTGTCATAATTACTTTTTGGTTACAACTGTGGTGATATGGCAGAATAGCCTAGGATACAGGTTAAAACCAAATTTAATCCTCATTCAGAGTTGCAAATGTTGGGTGTGTGTGCAAAGAAACAAAAAAGAGTAACATCAATTGTCATATAATTAATTAATTCATGAGATTCGTGATTTACGAAGCAGGGCCATGGCCAAGCTATTCTATATCATGGATATTTATTACTATAGACCTGGATCTTTGTCAAGGATTTTTGTGTTTGTGTTCATTTAGTAAGATCTACCTATCTATAACAAAATATAAAAATAAAATCTATGAAAAAAACTTAAAATATTCATGTACTGATCAGGATGAATGGACTTTTGTTTGTGTGGTTCCTTTTTTGCACCTTAAGTACGGAGAGGAGGAATAGGAGAATTATATGCTTGAAGATTGTTAATGATTATTATGAACTGCATTGCAGTGGCATAGAAGTATTGTAAACAATGTACATGTAATTAATGTCGACCCTTGCTCAAAGCAGTGCCATCCTCTGCAGCGGTCTGACCCTTATGGCAGCAACTGTTTGAACTGTTTACATACCTGTACCTCATGCCAGTATGATAGGACACACAGTCATGAAGAGATACCCCATTGCTCCTCAGAAACTCCTCCAGCTTCTTGAGCTGGGCAGCTGCCTTCACCTCTCTGAGTCCTTTCAGGTTGCCATGGTCGCTGCTGTCCTGGCGCACTGGGCACAGGCTCTGCTCTGACAGGTAGCGGCTGATTTCGCTGCGCATGCTCTCGCTGAAGGAGAGCGAAAGGAGTCGGCCGCTGCTGCTGCTGCTCCTACGCCCACCGCTGCCCCCCTTGGGCACCTGCGGGGGTTCCAATGGAGAACTTGGTTGCCGGCTGAGGTGGTGACCGCCATGGCCAACACGCAACTCAGACAGGCTGCTTCTGTGAGTGCCAAACATGCGCCCACCACACAAAGTGACTTTGGACTCGACGCTGCCACGCAAGTGGAGTCTCAATCACAAACAGGCAAAGCAAGCATTAAGGAAAGCACACTAGCAGAACAGAATAGACAAACCCCATGCTTTAAATAGCACCTTCCCCCTTCTGCCACACACAGTCATGCATTGTAATCAGAGCCTACTGTAGGACTTGCCAGCCCATCTGGATGCCCCAGAGATCCAAATACAATGCCCAGTTCAGCAGTTAGGGTGGTTTATAAAATGGGGTGAGTTAAATTGGCTGTTGTGGGCTTGGGTTACTGTTGTGGCAAAGCCACTTCAATACATGCAAGTCAGTTTTGCATGATCTAAGCTAAGTAGCTGGTATGCAA
Source organism: Ancistrus triradiatus (assembly GCA_025084515.1). Classification (NCBI taxonomy): domain Eukaryota; kingdom Metazoa; phylum Chordata; class Actinopteri; order Siluriformes; family Loricariidae; genus Ancistrus; species Ancistrus triradiatus. The sequence goes on from JAJAGP010001387.1 coordinate 62,426, forward strand.
AGGGAATGCAGCATAACTGAAAATGAGTTACCCAGTATAAAGGTACAGGCAAACAAATCTGTACATGAACTCTAACTCATTTTATTAATATCCTAAAAAAGCACTGACATGATTAACTATTTCCCATGTTAAGCGCATAGGTTGGCTTACCCTTAAAATATAAAATAACTGGATATCGAGCAGGGGCGTCACTTGAGATTTTTGAATAGGGTTGCTAAGCTTTGACTAGGGATGTCTAGAGGTTAAGCCCCATATGAGAAGAAAAGACCCAAAAATGTCTGCATTATGAAACTTGCATAAAATAAAAAACATACACCTATTTGGACAAATTGCCTTATAGCAGTATTATTTTTGAAAATACATTAGTTTGTATTGTATTGTAATTTAATTTGTATTAGGTACAAACCTTATATGCTTTAACTACTATCCATCCACTAACAAAAGGTACAAATCAAGCAATGATGCAATGTTACTGCAGTTGCAGCTCCAATCACTGAGAATATAGATTAGTTTGTGCTGGTCGGTAGCTGCATTCATGTTTAATAAACTGGATGACTGAATTTTTAGGACAACGTGACATTTGACAGCAGAAAAAACAGTTTCTCAATTTAATTTTTATTAACAACTCAATGTTAACATCTCAAAGTCCACTACATGCCTAGCCAGATGAAAAAGGGCTATTTGTAAAACCCTAACAAAAAGGAATAAAAAATGGCAGTGCTAGCCAAAATAGGTTTTTAAATGTAATTTTGTTACCAAAGTAAAGTTTTTCTTAAATCCAGTAAACACAATACATCAAATAACTTTCATTATGAGAAAATTCTAGATCTCATTTTAATGTTTAGAATTAACAATGAAAACAAGCTGAGTAGTCATAATATTCTAACAAATATAAAATTAGATCTTAAATGTGTTGACTGTATTTGAGATGTTTTCACTTGCGTATTTTGTAAAGCATTGCAAAGTGATGTTACAGATTCACACTTGTTTCAGGTTCAGAGACATTATGGGGCAGCAGCGCCTCCCCCACGTCTTAGTGTGTCAAACTTCATTACCAGATAGTACAGTTGTATATGAGAGAATAAATAAGAAAAAGTATTGATGATTTAAAGTAATAATGCATGTTTATTTGGGGGGTTAAAGAACATTTTTGAAGAGACTATAGACTCTATAGACAGGTCTAACGACGTCAATGATATTGAGATATTACAATTTGCTATTCTCTATGGATTGCCACAAGTGACACATCCCAATTTTATGCAAATTAATATGATGTGGCCAAGCAACTCATGTGCACAGATGAAACCAGTAACCTCTTTCTAGAAGTGGGAAATATGTGAAATGTCTGTCATGTTATCTGTCAGTTTTACTTAATAAAACACTGCCTATAGGCCTATAAATCTGAGAATTTTGCCAGAAAAATGGCATAATGTCAACTAACTCCTCTAAGCAACAACACTTCAAAACGTAGTTCACTGACAAGCTTTCTCGTGTGCTTCATACACTACAAAGCTCTGTTTCAGTCTCTGCCGTAGCTCTTGCGCCAGTCAGTGTGGTCGATTTGTTTCTGTGACATCGTGTCAGCTAGAAGGTCTAATACATTTCATCTTCATCTACATTTCATCTTCCTGAATCTGTCTCAGTTACAGTGCCAAGCGTTCCTGTCTCTTTGGGCATGTGGAAATGATGCCACCTGGTGCTCTGCACTGTTCAGTGACACTTTCTGTGCTGCACATTGACGTTGATAATAAAACCAACCAGAATTAAGTAAGATACAATAGATAATGCTAACTCCAGCTAGCTCATCTTATTACTCGATTTATTAATGTGACTAACTGTACAGTCTTTACCTCTACTTGAACAGCAATGCAAATTGCCAATAAAAGTGCATAGAGACAAACAAATACAACATTTCAAGAAAGAGGTATATCTACTTCAGTTTAGTAATTATTTGAATCTTTTGAATTGATAGACGATTTCTCATGTCAGCAGTAGATTAAACTCCTAAACTAAAATTCGTACTTACTAAGCCATTGAGTGTAGAGCATTCGTAGCATGGCTGTACTCAATGAATATGTCTGACCAACTTATTGTACATTAGGGACACTCCCAATTTGTGCTAAATATATCCTCTATGATCCAACTGGACTTCCAGACAAGCAAGTATGTTAATAAGCAATGGAATGTCTTATTTGAATTTCAATTGAATTGTTCTTGAATTGGTTTTATATATATACAAACATATTAAAAATAAAAAGGATAAAAATATATAACATCAGTATATACAGTGTTATATTAAGTATATCTATGCATAGATACTAATATACTAATGTGTGTGTGTGTTTTATATATATATATATATATATATATATATATATATATATATATATATATATATATATATATAAATTATTCAATTACTGTTTTATTAAAACAAATCAAATACACAACGCTTCATTATCAACGCTACCACTGAAAAGCATATAGAAGAGTTATATAGACGACACAACAAATCCACATTATATACTGCTTTTTCCTTCAAGTCTGTTGAGAAACCGAACTGATTTAAGTGATTCTTCAAATCAAGAAATCTTTCCTCTTGTCCATGACTCAAATACAGTGTTCAGTCTGTTTAAATATGTCTCTGAGTTGGTATTGTAGATCCCTATTTGCAGCCGACAATAGTCTGAAACAGAACTCTTGAGTGCTGGCAGCATGCCCATGCAGCAACCCAAAGCAGAAGAGGTGCTACTGTACTCACCCGGGTACTTGATGCCCGACTAATGTAGGAGTTTTGAACAACACTGCTCATTTAGAATGCTACTAGTGACCAGCAAAATAAGGAGTACTAGTCCATTTAAGCCACTCAAACCAGCACTGTATATCTCAAAAGCTTCTCAACATTTACCAAATAGCCAAAAAAGCACCACCTCCTACAATTATGCAGGTCCCACCTCCTACGATTGATGTCACGGATATTTTTTTAGCCTAGTTGCCGAGCACAGCAAATAAATCATGTCCTAAATAATTCAAGATGCTTTTTCTCTAAAAGCCTTTGATTCTTGTAGCACAACATTGAGTACTAAAAGCCATTTTTGCTTGCTTTGCGGTTTACTTGTATATAAAACTCACACATACAAACAGTCTACAGTAATGAAGTCTAATAGTGGAAGGATGGAAAGCATTCGATCATTCCAATACTAAACTGAGTTATATGTCAAGTCTAATAAGAGATTGTTGTGTCATAAGCCACTGTACGTACAGTATTAATGGGATTCACATTTATTTCATATTTGCATTTATTCATTTAGTAGCAGCCGCTACTATCCAAAGCAACCTGACAACTGAGAGCGTACACAATGCAAGCAGTTGAGTGTTAACTGCCTTACTTAAGAGCCCAACAGTGGCAGCTTGGCAGTGCTCGGATTTGAACCCTCAATCCTCAAATCAGTAGTCCAGTACCTTAACTACTGAGATAACATTAACTATATACATTAACTATACAACTAACTATACAATTGTAGATGGATCAGACAGCCGTACAGATTATTACAATAGATGACCTTTAATAATTATAACTTACATAATGTCTTACAAACACTTGCAAGTTATCAGTAATCTTTGTAAGCATCATCCTGAAGCAGAGGATTGAACCAGGGATATTGAAGTTATGCAGCACCGTAACAGTATAATGTTTGTACAAATAAACAAGAAAAGTCCTCTATGCTAATCTCATTATGCCTTTAAAGGACATTTAGTTCACAAACTAGAGATTTTTCTTTAGCCTGTTTTACAATAAACGATAATACAGAAAGCCACATTATTATTTAGTGAAAAACAGAAGCAGCTCCAGTGGCTCACTGGTAAAAGCTAGGTGTTTGAAATGGCAGTGTCTGGTGGCTTGGAATCAATTTTCAGGGCGGAACTTGCAATGTTAAGGTCATGTAGTGTTTTTACAAAACCCAGCAACAGATTGGCAAACTGTCCAGGGTGTGTCTCTGCATGTGCCCATTGAATTCCAGGTTAAACTTCAGTCCCTCCCCCGGAATGCTGACCAGGATAAGTAAAGGTGTTTGTTGTCCTCCCATACTTCAAACACATTCAGTAGGTCAACTGGTGTCTCTAAAGTATCTCAGCATGACTAAGTGTGTTTGTGTGTGCTATGCAATGGAGAGTGAGAGAGTGTGAGGGAGAGAGAGAGAGCGAGAGAGTGAGAGAGAGTGGCCTGAGCAAATCTATGCATTGCAGGTAGCTTTACAGTGAGATAAGATTTTACCCATCTTCAATAGTAAATCAAAAACAGAAAATTAATATGTGGCAGTCAATGCTGATATTAAATAAATCACTGTATGGGAAACACAGCAGTATCCTTGCTATTTAGTCAATTCCAGTACTCTATGATATCTCATATAGCATATCATGGATGTTACATGTCTCATACCTATAATCAAATAAATACTATGTATCTGTTTAGGAATAAAAGCTATGCATAATTAATCTGCTTAATTTAAGATGCATGGAAACTTGGAGTTGGAAAAAACAGTGATTGCTGAGCCTGTTCTGTATTCTCAAAACTAAACTTAAATTACAGGAACATGAACCTACTCAGCTTCACTTTGGACTACTATATAATTTACAGTTAAGTGTAAGTCACATGGTTTACTTCTTGCCAATCAATAATGTGTCATGTGGGGAAAAAAAAAAGAAAACACAAGAGGATGAAAATAAAAATACAAGCCACCGAACCACACACTACATTAAGCTGAAGCATCTGTATGGAAAATGTCAAGATTAATAAAGGAATTGTCGCAGCCAATAGCCCCACATGAGAAGCAGACTGTTTCTCTGCATTAATTTTTTATTTCACGTGTTGTATTTTGCTCAGATGAAAGACTCCTGGCATGTCTTAAAAACGGGAATATCTATTATTTAGTACAGACCATTCATCAGTGATGTTACAGTCAACCTTAAAGTAAAACTGTTGTAATCACTAATATCAAAGCAAGCTGCAGGATGCTGTCAGATGACTTTTATTATTAAATAATTATAAGCTTATTACCAAGTGCATGTACATTTCATCTTTGCTGGTCAAGTTTACACCTTTAACTAGGTACAGTTACATTAAGAAACCACTTTTCTTTGTGGGTTTATTCTGGGTGCTCTGGTTTCCTCCCACAGTCCAAAGACATGAAAAAGATTAATTGATTACCGGTACATTAAAATTGGACCTTATCGAGTATATGTAGATGGCTTTAACAACCTTGAGGTTTGTGTAATCTTGTGTCTGGCGTTTGAATGGCATTGATGTGACAGCGGGACACTACAGTACTGTTGAAGTTTGTAAACCCTTTATAATTTCTATATTGCCATTTAACTATAAAGTAAATAAATAAAAAAAAAATAAATAAAAAGTCCTAAAAGTAGATAAAGAGAACCCACTTTACAAAGATATTATACTTGGTCATTTAATTTATTGAGGAAAAATGATCCAATTTACATATTAGTGAATGGCAAAAAAGTATGTGAAACCCTATAGAATTAGACAGTTAATGTGAAGGTGAAATTAGAGTCAGGTGGTTTTCAATCATGGGGATGCCAATCAGGTGTGAGGGGGCACCGTGTTTTTATTTAAAGAACAGGGATCTATCCAAAGTTTGCTCTTCACAACACGTTGTGGACGTGTATCATGGAATGAACAAAGGGATTTATGAGGACCTCAGAAAGCTGTTGATGACATAGGGGCTGGAAAAAGCGTTACCAAAATCCTAAAGAGTTTGGACGCCACCAATTAACAGGCAGTCACAATGTTAAAAATGGAGGGAAATTCAAGATAATTGGGTACACTCCCCAGGAGTGGTGAACAACCAAGATCCAATCCATAGCGCAGGCGTTGAGGCACAAAGATCCAAGGGTAACCTTCTAAGTAACTGAAGGCCTCTCTCACATTGGCTAATGTTAATGTTCATGAGTCCACCTCAGAAGAACACTGTACCAAACAAGGTTTGTGTAACAACCAGTGTTTGCATGGGTTGTAAGAGAAGCCACTGCTCTCCAAACGAACATTTGCTGCTCGTCTGCAGTTGCTTAAAGGTACAGACAAGCCAGAAGGCATTGTAAGAATATTTTGTGGGACGAGGGGAGACCAAAGGCGACCAAAATAGAACTTTTGTTATTAAAAGAAAAAGTGGTATGTTTAGAGACAGGAAAACACTGAATTCAGCCATAAGATCTTATTCCCCTGTAAAACATGGTGGGGTAGTGTAATTAGTGTATAATAGTCTGGGCCTGTTTGCTGCATCTGGGTAAGGAGGACGGCTTGCCATCATTGATGAACAATGAATCTGAATTATATCATTAGAATTATAAGAAATTGTCAGGAAATCTGTTCCATTGAACTGAATCTCAATGAGAGGTGGATCATGGAGCAGACATGACCACTAAGCACACAAAGTAAATTCTACCAAAGAGTGTTAAAGAGATAAAGTTTTGTGTTTGGATGGGCCAAGTCAAAGTCCTGAACCTAATCTAATCGAAATGTTGTGTGTGTGGAAAAAGGACCTGAATTAGCAGTGAATGGAGGAAACCCACCAAAATTCCAGAGCTTTGAAGCTGTTCTGTACAGAGGAATGGGCTAAAAATTCCTCCAAGACAGTGTGCAGGACTGATAACAGCTAACAGGAAACGACTGTTGCAATACAATGTGCACGGGGGGTAACAACATACTGAAAGCAAAGGTTCACATACTTTTGCCATTCACTAATTTGATCATTTTCCTCAATAATTAAATGACCAAGTATAATATTTTTGTCTCATTTGTTTAACTGGGTTCTCTTTTTCTACTTTTAGGACTTGTGTGAAACTCTTGTGATGTTTTAGGTCATATTTATGCAAAAATATAGAATATTCTAAAGGGTTCACAAACTTTCAAGCACCACTGTAAACTTAAGAATAAAGAAACACCTAATGCTGCTTATTTTTCTTATTACTCCAATATTATCAACAGAGCCAATGCTTGTCTTTTATGCTACAAGCAAAATTACCTAAGTTGTCCATAACTACAGTGGTCACACCAAATTACTGGTTGGTAAAACCATTCTCTCAATATCAATGATTTTTCTGTTGGATGTCAGTGCAGTCTTTGAAGTTTTACATAATCTCTTAAACTAACCTTGTATGGTTTGCACTCTCTGGCAAACTACACTTTTTATCTATTGATAAACATAAATCCACCACCATATTTCTCACAAAGGGGAACCCTCAAGTTTCCACTGGTGATTCTTCCCTCTTCATGTAAAATTTTTCACAGGCAGATAATTTGGCAACACTGGCAAAAGTTTCAGTGTTCAGAAAATTGGTCAAAAAATGAGCAAAAAGTAAGTAAATGCGTAAATGCCTGCATTTGCTCGTCACTGCTGTTGCCTGACAGGAAACTACTGGGGGAAAGCAAAAGCTGGAAACTGGTAAATTCACTTTTTAAATTCACAGTTTTCTTGTACACAAAGATGAAATCATGAATATATTTATATGTTTGATATAAAACTCAAACACTCTGCATGGGTTTACTCCAGGTGCTGTAGTTTCCTCCCACAATAGTCTTTTCAGCTGCGGTTAGGCCAGCAAAGACTAATTGTTTTTGAGTGAATGTAAAGGTGAAAGAACTACCATCACATAATAAGCAGAAACACGCATTTGTGTTAACGGGGATCTCAATCATATCAGACAGTGTTGACAATATATAGTCCCGGAAGTTGCTAATCTTGCTGCAATCCCAAAACATATGGAAATTTGCCCACAGAATTGGCATTGTATACAGTGTGGTGAGGTGTGGGAACTCTGCTCAATTTATATCTTATGTATGGTGTGATGTAGGCTCTGTGTATACATTTAAAATTAATTAACGATGAGCAATACTCTTCAAAGTAACAGTCAGGTTATACCATATCCAATCCCACATAGGATGGAATCCAATCACCTACTAAGAGAACAAATCAACGTTTTGAAACAACAGGTGATGTTGCCAGAAAGAAAGGATGTGGAAGGCCAAAAGCCTTTTCTAGCAGAGATGACCACCTGCTAAAATGTACAGTTCTGAAAAATCCCTTCAAAATTTCAGCATAATTCAAGACTCTTCAAGATTAACAATAACCAGAAGGTTGTGTAATGCATGTTTTGTGTCCAGAACACGTGTTCAAAACGCACTGGTGTCTATGAAAAACATTAAGGGCACAATGAAGTTTCTGTCAGAATATGGTCATTTTTTTCAAGTTATGTCTGGTCAAGGCGAGATTTGAAACATATAGGGAATATTTCGTCCCACATTAAATGTAAACAAAACAAAAACAAAAACGAAAAAGCTGCAAGACTTTAAAAACGAGTAAATGAATCTTGAGAATGAAAACCCTGAAAACATTAAATGAATACCTGAGAATGTTCAACACTGGTGCCACCTTGCGGTTCTATTTATAATAAACCAGCATTACAATAATATCCCATCACAGTACACATGAACCCATTGCTTGTCTTCTCCAAGGACCAAAGCAGACAAGGTACGTGTGTGGAATAAATAATGTTTAGCATACTTTTTGCACTTTTACATAATAGACAGCAATCTTACTATCAGTATTTGGGAATTAAAATATTTGCAGTGGAGCGCCTCACAAATGGTATTACAAGTGGTACAAGTGGTAGCTCTAGCCTTACCTAAACTCCTTTAAAAACCTGTAGAGTGAGTGGAAGAACAGAGACCAGAGGAGAGTATGTAAGACCCTGGAGGAAATATATTCAGATTTCTTTCTCTGTATTCTTCAAGGAAATCAAGCATTGAAGAATAGACTTAATTCATTTTATGTTGGCAAAGGGTGGTCACTGTAAGTACAGCGGCAGCAGTAATTGTGATACTTGGTTTTGTTAAACTAGTTTTTTGATTAGAAATCTCTTCCGAAGGTGCCAAGCATTTTGGAGTTGATTGTATGACGATTAACAGATAAATTACAGTACCTGTAAAACTGAAGCTGTCTTTTTGGACTCCCATATCGAGTTCTGAAATAAAGAAGACAAGACTTAACATGCAGCATATGTTGTAATGAATAAATGCAAGGTTGATTAATTAATGATGCATGGTAACTGTGAAAATCAGGTTGATGCAACACCACATACATATCTAGACAAAGGGCATTTATACATTAAAATTCCAGCAGATGTATTAGGTATTAGGTATTATTATATTAAGGTATTAGGATTGTAATGAGATATGGAAGGGGTATTGCTGTGGTCCCTTATTTCTCTGTTTATATAATAGTAGAACTACCAGTTTTAAAGTAACAACTAGTATTTAGGACATTAAGTCAACAATTCCCTACAATATTAGTCCCACAGGAATATAACATCAGGACAGACAGACCGGAGGGGAATTTTCCAATGCATGAAAATCATCTATTATATTAAAAGGAAAAGGCAAACACTCTCACTCATCCCGCGCATGTGCAGAGTGATGCAGCACGGAAAGCAAGAGAAAGCTAAGGACAAAAGGAAGCACTGCTGCAACGCGGACTCAATAAAAGGGTTTTAACCTATAACGGGTTAAAGAAAGGGGAGGAGAAACAGAAAGGGAAAACCCCAAACAATCGCGAATAGCGCGATCCAAATAAAGGGGGAAAAAATAATCGAAAAAGTGCGTCGGACGCTAAGTATCAGCTGCGCCTGCGCAGAACGGAATTCTGAAGTGAGGGATTCTGAAGTGCGCGTGCAGGAGATCGGGAACAGAGAGTGGACTGACACAGCATTCCCAAGCAGATCGGACGGATCTAGCTCTACTCTGTCGGACTATGGCAATATTGAACCTCGAGCCTTGTGACTTTACACTGCTGGCCCTCTTCCAAGGGCTAGCTACCACTGTACCTGCTGAAGTGTGGTCCAAGAGTGGAGCTTACAGCTAAGCCGCACTAACTTCGCTATGCTCACTAACGAGAGAACATTGCCGCCGTAGCGGTATGTAATGCGGGGTAGAGGGTGCGACTCCTGACAGAACCAAAGCATGCTCTTAAATAGCAACGCTGACAGGTGCCGCTAATATCGCAATCACGCAGCAATGAGCAGGTGTATGCGTGATCGCGCTCCCTGTGGGGATCCCAGCATGATAGCCAGGCCACAACTGGACCTCTAGTGTCAGCCCTAAATACGTTTAATATTCCTGTAGCTTGTCAGACGAGCTCACGGTTGAGTGTATCGCACACAGGGAGGCACTGGTAAGCAGGACAAACCTTCAAGCAGGGCTAAAAGGGAAGGCAGGGCAACATGAACCAGGTCCAGAGCTAAGCGGTGCGATGTGCTCAGGTACGGAGCTAACGGGTACAGCGTGCTCAGATACAGAGATAAGGAGTGCGGCGTGTTCAGGTACGGAGCTACGAGGCGCTAACTGCTCAGGTACGGAGGGGAGGGCACTGATGCCTTCTACAGCAGGGACTGGGCAGCTCAGCGGAGTCAGGATGCCATACCAGGTCCCCAACTTGGTCAAGGTTAAAGGACAGACCCACAAGAGCTAGTCGGGACCCGACCAAAGATACCTGATGCCGCTTACGAAGAGTGGGGACTTACATAAAGAAGTCCCATGAGCTAATGCTGGGTCCTGGATTGGTCGCACCATTCTGTTACAGTTCGCCATAATAAAAACCAAGTGAACTGTGAAAACAAAAGTAAAATGGGTTTAAGATCCAACTGCAGTTAGCTCCAGATGGAAGGGATGAAATAATAGAAACAAAATACACAAGAAAAGAACAAAACGAAAAGAATGACAGGTTCAGTGATAATGCGGTACCTGGGAATCGATCCCTGGTTGCTGACGCCAGGGATGAGAACTTTAGACTTGTACCACGTGAACGATGATGAAAATGTAAGCACTCCCGTTTAAAAGGAAAAGGTGAACGCTCTCACTCGTCCTGCGCATGCGCAGAATGATGCAGCTCGGAAGGGAGAGAGAGCTGGGAGTCTAAGGACAAAAGGAACTCACTCAAAAATATGATTTTAACCTATAACGGGATAAAGAAAGGGGAGGAGAAACAGAAAGGGAAACCGAAAAGCGAGACAAATGCTAACTATCAGCTGCGCCTGCACAGAATGAAAAAAGGCGACTGCTGGCTGATCTGAGATTAAGAGATTCCAAAGTGTGTATCAAGTGCGCGAGCGCAGAACGGTTATGCGGAAACTGGTAACGAAGACTGGACTGAGCCAATTCTTGAGCCGATGGGGCAAAACAGGCTGGAAGCGAAAGCATGCATTGCCAAAATAAGTTCTAGACAAACCCAGAGAGGCTTGAGTAAGATAGAAGCAGCGATACTGCCATAAACCTCGAGCAAGTGGGTGTGGGGGGGCGCAAGGAGGGAGATAGCGCAAAGATGGCGGAGAATCACACGGTGTCCTAGTCCTACTCTGTCCGGACTATGGCAATATGAACCTCGAGCCTTGTGACTCTACACTGCTGGCCCTATTCCAAGGGCTAGCTACCACTGTACCTGCTGAAGTGTGGTCCAAGAGTGGAGCTTACAGCTAAGCCGCACTAACTTCGCTATGCTCACTAACGAGAGAACATTGCCGCCGTAGCGGAAACTGTATGTAATGCGGGGTAGAGGGTGGGACTCCTGACAGAACCAAAGCATGCTCTTAAATAGCAACACTGACAGGTGTCGCCAATATCGCAATCACGCAGCAATGAGCAGGAGTATGTGCGATCGTTTGCCAAGTCAAAGTCCTGAGTTTCCGATCGTATGCGTGTGAACAGTTTGTCATTTTTAAATCATGGTAATCATAGTAAAATTTGAAATCATGATAAAAATGGAGAGTACTGTGTGATTAGGATTACTTGAAAATGTTGGCAGTCTTTACTTCTTCTGAGAAGATCATAGATAGTTGTTTGTACTCACGAGTAGGTTATGCCCGGGGAGCCAGTCTGTTTAGTGCTGAGGCGACCAGGAGAGTCTGTGTTGGCTTCAGGATGCATGGAGGTACAAGGGAAGACAGACCAGTCTCTTGGTCTCTCTCACATGCTCAGACTCTAAATTGAGACAGAGGTACATATTGGGATTGAAACATAATATGTATTTAAAATACTTTCAGCTTGCTGTACTTTGCTTTATTAAATTATAATCAATTTGAAGCTACGCTTTTAAAGGATAATTAAATCTGATGGAATCAAAAGCACAGATTGATGTGCAAATTAAGATCATTAATATGTGATTGATGTGCTAAACTCTATCCAGCAGAAGGGATCAATATTACTATGCTACAATTGAGTCAAATGATGAACAATGTCAAATGGCACAAAACAGCACGTCCAGTATGATTGGATTGACACAGCGAGGATGTAATGAGGCCAAAGTTATGAGGCTATGCAAGTTATACACCTAAAGCAATATTTTCCAAAATCAGTCCCTTGGAAACAGAGCTTTAAAAGCAAAGTTTTCCACAAAGGGCCGTTGTGGCTGCAGGTAACCTGATTTATGATAACCTGATAACCTGATGATTTATAAGTAGGTGTATTTCTTCAAACTGCTCCTCAATTGGAGCAAGACCTGCAGCCACAACAGGTCTTTTTAAATAATATTTTAATAATATATCACCACTGACTTAGACATGTATTCTGTACTTGTATTTGAATCCAGTACAGAGCTACAGGCCTGAACTATTGAATGAATATCAGATCGGATGTGACACACACAATGATGAAGTAAAACGTTATGACCACCCACAGATCAAATAACAAACAATACTGCCTGTCTCATTACAGCTGCACTTGGTAAGATCTGGTATATATTAGATAATAAGCAAATATTTGGTACTCATAGTAGAAGTAGCCTACTGGAATGGCCAAATGTTAAGGCCAGACGACAGAGTCAAAGCACTTGTTTTCTTTATCTCTGCAGACTTTCTTTAACTACAGTGCATCCGGAAAGTATTCACAGCGCTTCACTTTTTCCACATTTTGTTACGTTACAGCCTTATTCCAAATTGTATTAAATTAATCTCTTTCCTCAAAATTCTACACAAAATACCCCATTATGACCATGTGAAAAAAGTTTTCTTGAGCGATCTGAAAATGTATTAAAAATAAAAAACTAAGAAATCACATTTACGTAAGTATTCACAGCCTTCGCCATGAAGCTCAAAATTGAGCTCAGGTGCATCCTGTTTCCACTGATCATCCTTGAGATGTTTCTACAGCTTAAATGGAATCCACCTGTGGTAAATCCAGTTGATTGTAAATTATTTGGATAGGCACACACCTGTCTATATAAGGTCCCACAGTTGACTGCATGTCAGAGCGCAAACACCAAGCATGAAGTCAAAGGAATTGTCTGTAGACCTCCGAGACAAAATTGTCTTGAGGCACAAATCTGGGGAAGGATACAGAAAGTTAGGATAGAGGATACAGATACAGAATTTCTGCTGCTTTGAAGGTCCCAATGAGCACAGTGGCCTCCATTATTCGTAAATGGAAGAAGTTTGGAACCACCAGGACTCTTCCTAGAGCTGGCCGGCCGTCTAAGTTGAGCGATCGGGGGAGAAGGGCCTTGGTCAGGGAGGTGACCAAGAACCCGATGGTCACTCTGTCAGAGCTCCAGCGTTCCTCCGTGGAGAGAGGGGAACCTTGCAGAAGGACTACCATCTCTGCAGAAATCCACCAATCAGGCCTGTATGGCAGAGTGGCCAGGCGAAAGCCACTCCTTAGTAAAAGGCACAAGGCAGCCCATCTGGAATTTGCCAAAAGGCACCTGAAGGACTATCAGACCATGAGAAACAAAATTCTCTGGTCTGATGAGACAAAGATTGAACTCTTTGGTGTGAATGCCGGGCGTCATGTTTGGAGAAATCCAGGCACTGCTCATCACGAGGCCAATACCATCCCTACAGTCAAGCATGGTGGTGGCTGCATCATGCTATGGGGATGTTTTTCAGCAGCTGGAACTGGCAGACTAGTCAGGATAGAGGGAAAGATGAATGCAGCAATGTACAGAGACATCCTGGATGAAAACCTGCTCCAGAGCGCTCTTGACCTCAGACTGGGGCGACGGTTCATTTTTCAGCAGGACAACGACCCGAAGCACACAGCCAAGATCTCAAAGAAGTGGCTTCAGGACCACTCTGTGAATGTCCTGGAGTGGCCCAGCCAGAGCCCAGACTTGAATCCGATTGAACATCTCTGGAGAGATCTGAAAATGGCTGTGCACAGACGTCTCCCATCCAACCTGATGGAGCTTCAGATGTACTGCAAAGAAGAATGGGCAAAACTGCCTAAAGATAGGTGTGCCAAGCTTGTGGCATCATATTCAAAAAGACTTGAGGCTGTATTTGCTGCCAAAGGTGGTTCTACAAAGTATTAAGCAAAGGCTGTGAATACTTATGTAAATATGATTTCTTTGTTTTTTAATTTTAATAAATTTTCAAAACTCTCAAGAAAACTTTTTTCACATGGTCATAATGGGGTAATTTTGTGTAGAATTTTGAGGAAAGAGATTAAATTTAATACAATTTGGAATAGGCTGTAACGTAACAAAATTGGGAAAAAGTGAAGCGCTGTGAATACTTTCCGGATGCACGTATGTCAGCTCTTTTATTATAAGGATGTTCAGTTGTAACTTAACTCATATCAGTTACAATAACATGTCTTTCATATAACTCTGATATCAGTATGATGAACAGTACAATTGAAAATATATAATCACACCCTTATTTGTGGTTCAAGAAAGGAGTGCTTTTTTAATACTGATATCATAATACAGCACATTTTTTCATATTGTTATTGATATTTTCTTATATTGGCTGGAGTATTTAAATTATATAATGTAAGTTTTATTCACCTTCTTATTCATATTAATTATTTGTGGTCAAAATATGGCACTGCAAAAAAAACAAAACAAAACACATGGCCAAAAATGCTACTGCATTCTTTACTTCTCATATTATTCTTTTTAAAATTGTTTCAGGTTTATAGTAAAATAAATATACCGTATGACTGCAAATGTTCATTTTGACTGTATCGATTCCATATAGGACACACACACACACACACACACACACACACACACACACACACACACACACACACACACACACACACACAAAATCCACTTACACATTGAGCCAAATGTGAAATCAGGACAGCCCTTCATACAACATGTAGGTCAAGAGATTCTTCCCATATTTTTCTAATCTGTACTGTATTCAGCTGGGATAGGCTGTGCTAATAGAGACTGATGCTTTAGGAGAAAACCGGGTCTTGTATGTCCTCTTTTAACCAATCCGTGGAGTACTCTTAGGAGGTGAAAACACAATATGGTTAGAGTAGGTTGATAGAACCAGCAGAGGGAGCCACACTACCACTGTCGTTGGTCATTTCGAAGCCACATACCAACAAAATAAATTTAAAGAATCTAAAAAACCCTTTTGTAAAAGTCGCAACCTTGATAGTGGTGTTAAACTGTACAGAATAATGAACAGTTCAGCACAAAACACATATTCAGTAGAAAGGAATACAACAATCTCAATACAATGAGTCTCTGGCAAAGAAGTAAAGATCCTTTCACTGCAGAGCACAATTCCGTACATGCAGCAAGGCTGAAATAGGAGAACACTGAGCGAGGTCAGTGGTTTATGACAGATTCTGGTACGTAGCAGAGACCTTTAGAGGGACAGATTGATGTTATTGCAGTGTAGGAACAAGGCATATGCAGGTTTTACAACTTCAGGTCCATTTATGATATTGCCACTCAAATATTATTGCATGCTAAACAAGCAAAATTAGTTGAATACAATATACAGTATATATATATATATATAAATCTCAAGTGATCTTAAATCATCCTTGTCTCTTTCCTTCTATTTTCCAACCCCTGCCATATTAATTATTTAATTAATTAATTAATTAACTAATTAATTCCATACCTACTAAAGCCAATTTTGGGGCCTAACTGGCACAGGATGGAATATGGAAGGAAACCAGAGTACACAGATGAACCCCACACAGATGTGGAGAGAACATGCTACCTCCAAAAAGGTCAGGAATCAAAGTATCTCTGGAGCTGTGAGGCAAGAGCACTAACCACTGCACCACTTTACTGCACCATGTTATTTTGCAACACAACCACAAATTAACCAACATGTGGGAAGGGCACAGTACACAGAAATGTATTTTCATTTCAAGTTGTTGGCAAAAATGCTAAACCACTAAAATAACAATGAAAATGAAAGAGGATCAGTTTTAAGGGATCCTGATCAGTATTAATTTGTTAAGAAAATCAATGAATGAACGAATGAATGAATGAATGAATGAGCTTTAGAGGATTGTTTTACTTTAATGTGGAGAATTTCCTAAGGCACTGTCCCCCCCCCCCAAAAAGCTAGTAAAGTGTACACTTTACTAAATCATGTTGATATAGGCTACAGCTTGCTAAGCAGCACCTTTATATTTCTGCAACCTTCACAGACACCTTCTGTCCAGGTATGCTTGTGCAAGGACTTGTTTATTGCTTTTCCAGAAAGTCTGTGACTGCACTTTTTATAATCAATTGTTTGAAGAGGAGGTTTATCTCTCAGTGTGTTTCTTTGTTCCTGCTGTAATCGTTACTTTTAGAATTTCCGTTAAGATGACTTTATTAAATTATCGAAGATGACTATTTTTTATTAGCCCTGTTATTTGAGCTCATTATTAGTTATTTAAACTGCGTTGTCGCAGAAATCTTACAACTACATAAACTGGCTTAGTTTCAATAGTACTTCACTATCATAAGTGATTTGAGACATTTGTATTGATGTTTTCATATTCTCATTTCTAAACGTGATGGTAAATGCTACTACATCTGCCATGGATGCTTATAATAAGCTTATCTCTGTCATCAAATTGTGATTGAAGGAAACAGTATTAATGATTAATTTCTACTGTGCAGCACTACGATCAGGATTTTATAGTTTTAGAATGTATCACAGAGAAACCATTTAGATGGCAGGAGCCCTAGTCCCATTCATTCCTAGGGTAAATATCTAAGTCATTCCTGTATATACAAAACCCTTCTTACTTTCATTAACTGTCAGTTTAATATAATGGAACTTTCTGTTTAGCTATCCTGCCTGTAATTGGGCATGACTTCATCAACAATGTGAGCAAAATTGTGTTCATCACATGCACCACTGTGTGTTTGAACTCGAATGGCCGACAGGTGTTTACTCTAGTTCGGGGTTCGTCTAGCTAGGTGTTTCCTCTAGCATAAACAAATATTATGTAATTCACAGGTAAGAAGTCATTCAGAACTCCAGTTATGTCCACTATTTACCCAATCACCATTTGTTAAAATGGATTAATGGTTCAGAGAGTATCTAGGGGATTAAAATACCTAATTATAGATTTTTCACATAATGACATAATTATAGCAGGAACTTAGTTAACATTCATTCATAAAAAAAGTTAAAATTCTTTTGAAAAAACAAGTGAGACAAAGATTTTCTGTATGCTACTGAGGTTAAGGGTAGGGTTATGTGTTGCCCTAATTAGCTACAGAAATCATTATGTCAGTCCCAACAATGATAGAAGGAGAAACTTCTATCAAACAAGGACAAACAGTGATCCCAAAACAAGAACGTTACTTTTCGTTTTGGGCAAAACAAGCCAAGTCAACAGTTCATCAAACATTTTTAGTCAGTCCCATTTAAGTGTGTATGTGTATTCATGCACATAACTGACAGTTGTCATTGGAACTGGTGTGTGTATTGCTAATGTATTTGCTACATTTCTTTAACCAAATATGATGAGATGAGATCAGAATTAAGACACTTTTTTAATTAAGACACTGTGAGTGGGTGTTGAAACACAAAGAGAGCCTTATTATAGTCTTGCACATTCACATTATATGAATGGTCAGATCTTACTGGAACAACAAACTAGTGAAACACCAATACTAGTTATCAGTTAGGATGTTAAGATACACAAGTTCATTATAATTGTCAGTCAGAAATGATAATCAGTGCTTACTGGATGCTGCCTACAGGTAGCTGGTGGATGGACATTTTTGGTTGATGGGCTGTGAGGTGTTTAAACACTCCAGCAGCTCTGCTGTGTCTGATCCAATCATTAACAGCACAACACAGACTAACACACCATCTCCACATTAGTGTCACTGCAGTGCAGAGAATGAGCCACCATCCAACTAGTACCTGACCTGTGGGGGTCCTGACCATTAGAGTACAGAGTAAAGGAGACTAACAAAGTATATAGAGAAACAGATTGACTACAATCTGTAATTGAAGAACTACAGTGTGCTTCTATATGGTAAGTAGATGGCTTTTACAGATTAACACAGGTGTCCACATACAGATACACTCAGTAAAATAACCAATAGCTCTCCCTCTACAATAATGGCTGTTAGAAATCAGTAACTGCTGACAACAGACAGGATAAATTTGCAGATAATGCTGTTGAATTGTATACATCTTTACTTATTGCCACTGATTTGTGAGTGCAGTTTCCATGTTTCACATCTATTCCATCTGCCATTTTTCACTTTGATGAAATAGTTCATTGTTGTAGGTGCTACTGGAACTACAGGCATTAGATTTTCACATTGTTAGTGATGTAGCCTTTTCTGAAGCTGTGGGTGTATTACCATTGCTATTTTCTGCTGCAGTAAAGCTGGTCACAGGTTGTCTTTTGTAGATTTCTGATATCATAGTGATAGGCAATAATTGATATTCTGTTCTGGCATGGATAGTTTTTGCCCCAAGTAACGGCTAATCTATTTAGGTACATTCCCAGCAGTAATCTGTTGTATTGTTTTTGACTCTAATTTGTGTAACACTTACAGATTTTGTAATGGAGGAAGAAACAGAAAGTTTAGTTTCCATGGTTGTTTTTTTCCATGGGAGTTTTGCTCTGTCATGTTCATCAGTCAGCTCATTTCAAGCCTACTAAAACAAACTACAAAATCCAGCACAAATGCAATGTCATAGAGTAAAAAGGGAAGTAAAATGGTTCTCACTTCGAGCCACCTGTCTTACCTAACAAAAGTCCTCTGTGAAAAAATGAGTACCAGTAAAGTGCCATTACAAGTAACACGGCGTCCTTGTTATGCAATACCTTGTAATTCCAACCATTAACCTTTCTCTGGAAGGTCAATCTGAGGGAAAAACGATTGGCTTGTGAGAATATAGCAATGAAAATGCAGGATCTACTGCTCTCGGGGATCTAATGCATCATATATGCACCAAATCTTGTACTAATGTTATTGCCAAAATCAGTATGGCTAGAATCTCTCCCCAAACAATACCTGACAAACACTTTTAATATTCTTGTGCAGAGCAGTTACAGGACTAACAATAAATCCAGGGGTGTCGCCAGGTATATTTCAGAGGGGCTTTATTTCACCAAAACATTTTGTAGACCCCCCAAATAATGTGCCTTGCTAGTGTAATGTCATTGATATTTGTTATCATTTGTTATTATAAAGGTTGATCAGCATTGTTCCACTGAGCTGAGTCTGTGAAAGGTTGATTTTCAGTCTTATCGTTGATAGATCATTGCCTTTAACAGTGAAAACAGTCACCAGGAACCAGGGATGTCACTAGACTTTAAAGACTCCATAAAGGGCTTCAGCAGAGTTTATTCTGCAGTTTTACCCTTTTGCCACTTCAAAAGTTTAAAATTATTGTATGAGATGTACACTTTATAGGTGAAGTTAAGCTCTGACTGAACCAACTAAGACTGAAGATAAATCTTGGCTATGTACTTGAATAACATTCTTAGGACCAATAGATCTATGCTCGATAGAAATTATGAGATCTACCAAAGGGCCTTATGTTCTTTATGCCAAAAATAATGATAAAGTTATATTCTGAGGTTAATGTTTAGCCATAATGGGTAAGTATACTCTTATCCCCCAACACCAACCCCCCACTTCACCCAAAAAAAGATGAATGTTCAGAAACCCAAACCATGAATGTCTAGAGAAGTCCATTCTGTGACTAGCAGTCAGTCCAGTCAGATCTCAGCATTCATTCACTATTATAAACTGATTTAGGGGGTGTTTTACTGTGCAAAGGTCTCAGGAGCTGCCATGGGAAACATCAACAGGCAAAGCTAAGATATGCAGATATGCAACAAAACAAACAACAATTGCACAAAACCTTTCATACTGATGGAAGTCTTAAGAAGAGTTTGAGGAGTACAAAGTGAAAATAAGGTCAGTTCATTTTTAGTACCACTGTCTTGTTGGAGTGCATCATTGCTTTGAATCCAATTCCCAGTCAGTGATAACTGAGACATACACCAACTGATTGTGTGTCAAGTGTTGCACTGAAACAATGAGAGAAAAAGGAATTTATAACACTCAATTCACATTTTCGCTGTCTCATGCTGTTATGGACTACAGAGAGAAGAGCGAATTAAAAATTACACAGACGTGCATAGATGTGCACACACAATCTGTGTTTTTTTTTGGAGAAGCTACAGTCAACTGAAAGATTTTTGTCACCTATTGGCATCTGATTCATTATTTTGTATTAATCTGTTTATAATCTGCTTAATCTGTGTGAGAGTTGAACTGGGTCCAGAAACACTGCAGTAAGATCAAAATGCATCTTGGACAGTCCATAACAGGACATCACACATTCAATCATTCAAACTTCACACCTAGCACTGAGTCACCTTATAGCATAATTTTGGATAGAAATGAAACTTAAGTTAATGCCACAGAAACAGAGGCGAGGACAATACTGGGGTGCCTGGAAGAATATGGCAGAGAGTGAGAGAAAGTGAGACAGACAGAGGATCTCCACAGTAAAATACACATGAAGGTCCACCTGGAGCAAAAAAGCACCCAGAGGACTTTTAGACTGTGAGAAGCAAGAGGTCTGATGAAAACAAAATTAAACCCGCTGCCATAAAGTCTAGATTGGTGGGGTGCTATAGTGATGGTTGACTTTCTGAAAGTTTCTCCCATCTGAACCCCGGATCTTTGGAGCTGACCATTGGATTCTTTGTCACCTCTCTTACCAAGTTCTCCCCCATTACTTAGTTTAGTAGGGCAGCCAGCTCTAGGAAGAGTCCTTCTTCCATTTAAGAATTATGGAGGCCACTGAGGTTTGGGGAACTTTCAGTGCAGCCGAATATTTTTGTAGCCTTCTCCAGATCTGAATCCACACAATCCTGTCTCTGAACTCTCCAGGCAGTTATTTCCTCCTCATGGCTTTGTATTTGCTCTGATATGCATTGTTAGATGTGTGACCTTATATAGACAGGTGGGTGTCTTTCTAAATTATGTCCAATCAACTGACATGAGTAGCTACCAGGCTGTTATTGGTGCCAATAATCCAGCCAGCTATAAGACACAAATAACATTCCTAATATGAGCAATAAGGGAACGTAGCAGTGTGGAAGATATTAAAATAGCTGGAGGTGTTATGCTCTGCGTGGTTTGCAGCAGGACTTTACATGGAGGTAGATACCAGTTGCAGGTGAGTCAGGGGCAGTATGTGGTTTGGAGTTGGGGCTCAGAAATCGACATGTGATATGTATGTATTTCTTAGGCTATATCCAAATATGCACACAAGCAAGAAACACTTGACAAGTGACAAGTTTGTGACCACAGTTGTGTAAAGTGATTGACTTGTTTCTGAGTTTTATGGTTTATATTGGTTATCATGCATTTTAAACAAAATATAATGTATTTGTCTGAAGGTCACCCAGCACCCCTATATCTTGATTTCAACACTATTCAACAGTTTGTTTTACTGGATTATGTTAACAGAATGCATTCAGATTGCTGATCACAGGCCCATAGTTAATGTTAATGTGCTATTTCCTACCAACATGGCAACTCCTGAACCACACAAGGCAGAGTAGAATGTTTCATTTGAACTAAAATTTTGGCACACCAAAGTTCCTCTGTATGCTTGCTTCACTGTTCCCTGCTGTCCATTAAAGATACTAAGGCCATACACAGGATTTTAGAGTTCAAGCCTTCATTCCATATTCTCAGTTTGTTCGCCATCTGTTTTTGTCTCCATCCTCTGGCCCAGCCTGTCATTACCCTTTCTCTGGTTTAAATCCAAAAGTGATGTTCTCTGTCAAAAAAATTCAGTGGGAGAAATGCAGTGCATCTCTATTCGATGCACTTATTTCTATAATGTAGAAGTAAGATTTTTATAAACCCAAAGTCAGAATCAAGATTCCAATATATAAGTAATTCCCTGCCACATACAGTCTCTAACCCTAATCCAAGGTACAAAGCTGTTCAGATCTGAATATTAACTCCACAGTGCATGATGCTACATGTGGTTGGTGTTCAGGAAGTACAGGCCCATCATCTCACATTTGTCATCATTCAGTGGGCAACTATGGCCTCAGGTACAAAGCACAAGATTATAGACTATACAACAACCTCCAATCTCTGAGATCATCATTGTAAGGTATAAATATATAAAACAGCTACAGTGGGCCAAAAAAGTATTTAGTCAGCAAGTTCTCCTACTTAGAAAGATGAGAGAGTTCTGTAATTTTCATCATAGGTACACTTCAACTATGAGAGACAAAATGAGAAAGAAAATCGAGGAAATCACATTGTAGGATTTTTAAAGAATTGAATGGTAAATTATGGTGGAAAATAAGTATTTGGTCAATAACAAAAGTTCAACTCAATACTTTGTAACATAACCTTTGTTGGTAATGACAGAGGTCAAACAATTCCTGTAAGTCTTCACCAGGTTTGCACACACTGTAGCTGGTATTTTGACCCATTCCTCCATGCAGTTCTCCTCTAGAGCAGTGATGTTTTGGGACTGTCACTGGGCAAGACAGACTTTCAACTCCCTACCACAAAATTCCTATGGGGTTGAGGTCTGGACACTGGCTAGGCCACTCCGGGACCTCGAAATACTTTTTATGAAGCCACTCCTTCGTTGCCAGAGCGGTGTGTTTGGGATCATTGTCATGCTGGAAGACCCAGCCACGTTCCATCTTCAATGCTCTCACTGATGGAAGGAATTTTTGACTTAAAATCTCACATGGCTCCGTTCATTCTTCCCTTAACAGGAATCAGTCGTCCTGTCCCCTTAGCAGAAAAACAGCCCCAAAGTATGATGTTTCCACCCCCATGCTTCACAGTAAGTATGGTTTTCTTGGGATGCAACTCAGCATTCTTCTTCCTCCAAACACGACGAGTTGAGTTTTTACCAAAAATCTATTTTGGTTTCATCTGACCACATGATATTCTCCCAATCCTCTTCTGGATCATCCATATGCTCTCTGGCAAACTTCAGACAGGCCTGGACATGTACTGGCTTAAGCAAGGGGACACGCCTGGCACCGCAGGATCTGAGTCCCTCTCGGCATAGTGTGTTACTGATGGTATCCTTTGTTACTTTGGTCCCAGCTCTCTGCCGGTCATTCATCAGGTCCATCCGTGTAGTTCTGGGATTTTTGCTCACCGTTCTCATGATCATTTTGACCCCACAGGATGAGATGGGGCCCCAGATCGAGGGGGATTATCAATGATCTTGTATGTCTTCCATTTTCTTACAATTGCTCCCACAGTTGAATAATTTACACCAACCTGCTTGCCTATTGTAGACTCACTCTTCCCAGCCTGGTGCAGGTCAATTTTCTACAATTTTCTTGCTGGTGTCCTTCGACAGCTCTTTGGTTTGGGCCATGGTGGAGTTTGGAGTCTGACTGTTTGAGGCTGTGGACAGGTGTCTTTTATACAGATAACAAGGTCAAACAGGTGCCATTAATACAGGTAACGAGTGGAGGACAGAAGAGCTTCTTAAAAAAGAAGTTACAGCTCTATGAGATCCAGAAATATTGCTTGTTTGTGGGTGACCAAATACTTATTTTCCACCATGATTTCCAATTGATTTTTTTTATTTTTTATAATTTGAGTATTACTTTAATTCTATCAATTTTGCCACAGTGCATAGATGCAATGATTTTTTTTTTTCGTCTCATGATTATTAATTTATTTTGGCTGTACTTTTTGTCATTTTCAAAAACCGATCAAAGAAATGTTGTTTAAGCTGCAATTAAATTACTGGTAAAAGTACAATCAACTAAAATTAATAATGTCATTTCATACATCAATGTCATTGCAGTGTACTGATTATATGGTCAATTTTACTGTTGTCACACTGAGTATGCCTGTCATTCCTCTAGTTAAAATTGATAGTTTAAAATGAACTAGAGCTAGAGCCCCAAGAAAAGTTCTGTCAGTGCATGTTAGTTCAAGTTATAGTACTTTTAACAAGGGGTATCACTTCAAAGCAGCTTTTACTGAAAAATGCTGAGTCTAGACTTCAAATGTGCAAGCCAGAGGTGACACTGGCAAGGAAAACTACCCAAGAAACAAAAGGTAGAAACATTGAGAGGACACAGGTACTAGCAGTTCTTGTTTTTGAGTGTGATAACAAAATAGCTTTCAATAGTCTGGCAATGCCTGAAAAACTAAGACATCAAATGAAACAAAAGAAAGAGAGCTGATTAAACTAAATCTTCTAGAAACAAATGAGAAACAGTGAGAAACGGTGTCCCTGCAGTTCTAAGAGAAACATCATTTCTAACATCACTTCCTAACTGTCCCTCACCTCATGCACCTGAGAGTTCAGACTTGCACATGGCTACCAAGAACATGCTTTATTATGCATGTAACCCTGTGCTAACCTGGCTTGTGTTGTGAATCCACACAGTTAGCAGTTAGCTCCCACTAAAGCCTAAGTTTTAAGCTGAATGCAATCCACATATCTGATAGCTACAGTCTCAGCTCATGTCATCATTACATTTGAAAAAATTCCAGTACTGACCTAACTGCAGAACATTTAGGTAGACTGCACCAACCATACAATGATACTGCTTCCTGTCAATACTAAACTACTTTTTTATTTACATTAAATAAGATGCCATGTAATAACTGAAATTGACTGGTAAAATTGATCAGGATTCATAGAATTCTCCCAGTGTGAGGAATAAAGTGAAAATTAAGATGAGGAATGTGGTGCAGTAGTGATGCTTTGCTGCATAGCACACACACACACACACACACACACACACACACACACACACACACACACACACACACACACACACACACACAGAAGCAAGGAGGCTGAAAGTGGTATTGCAGCTTACCTCTGTCCCCTGCGTTATCCCAGCCTGTCGACCCCAGCTTGCATTGCAGTGTGGAAACAGTTGGGCAGAGAAGAACTCACTCTCGGAGTTGAAGAGAGGGAGTGAGAAAGAGTGTGCGGGAGAGCAGGGAGAAGTCCGTGTAAGCAAAAAAGGGTATGTGTGTGTGTGTGTGTGTGTGTGTGTGTGTGTGTGTGTGTGTGTGTGTGTGTGTGTGTGTGAGAGAGAGAGAGTGAGACAGAGAGAGAGAGAGAGAGAGAGAGAGAGATGTATCCGATGCCTTGGCTTGCAGTAGTGTATTCCCATTCAGACTCAGCGACTCTTCCTGCTGCTCTGACTAGATCATTAACTCTTCCTCTCTCTTTCTATCTTTCTCACTCACAGTGTACGTGCCCAAGTTTATATTACATACTGGGGAAATATCCCCACAAGGATAGGAAGATCAGACATTTTTCACATTGTGAAAACCTTTTGCTGGCCCCCATGAGATTAACTGCTTTTTACAGAAACTGCAACTTTCCTTTGAAAAACCAAAAGAGTCAAAAGATATGCTATAGGTTACCAAGGTTAAGGTTAGGTTTAGGGGTAGGTATTATGTGTTGCATTAATTACCTACAGTAATCATTATGTCAGTGTGGAGTCTGCACAAAGATAGTGAGACATGGTGTGTGTGTCCTGAAATGATGAATGAATGAATTAATTAATTAATAAAAAGGGTGGATGGAAGAAACATTGTCAACTTCCTCATTACTTGCATGATTACATTTTCACTAGGGACTGTCATCTTCAAGGGCTGAAGCCTAAAATCAGCAGGCTATAAAATAAGTTGTCACCTCAACAGATCTCTCTATGGATCACATATCCACTTGATATTAAATCACAGAGCCACTTAACTGGCTAATTCATTTCAAGGTTACGACAGCCTGATTAAAAGCCTGATGAGATGTTGCAGATTGTAATCATACCATAATGCATTCCTCTGGCTGGTTGACATTTAAGGCACTAGAACTTTATCCACTAAGCCTCACTGCCTTGTATCAGTTACTTAGGCTGTCATCACATTTCATGGTTCAAGAAAGAGTAACAGGGTGCTTTGCTGGTGAAGCTGCTCAGTGTGTTACAACGATAGCTTACAGCTCAGTTAGTTGGACAAACATTTATCTTGCATGATTCAGGGCCAATTTACATCCATGTTTATTTTCCACTAGGTGTGCACATGCATCTGATATTGAGCAATAGTATATACAGGTGGTACCTCGGTTCTCAGCGTTAATTTGTTCCAGAAGGCTTGTCGAGAACCAAAAATGATGAATACCAAACATTTTTTCCCATAAGGAATAATGTAAATTGAATAAATCCGTTCCAGACACCCAGAAAATCCACACTGTATAAAGCATTATATTCATTAATGGAGTTGTATTATACAGGTGCTCCCTGATTTATGAAGGAGATATGGTTCGACAACTCCATCGTAAGGTAAATGTAACATGAACATAACAAAAACCATGAATTAAAATTAAACAATGTCACTTTTTGGTAAAGACGTGATGATGTGATGTGCTTGGCATGATGCCTTCCATTACTTTTTAGCCACAATGGCTTTATCATAAAACTCATTCATTCATTCATTCATTCATATTCTTCTACACTTAATCCTAGTCAAAGTCTCAGGAAAGCCTGTGCCTAGCCAGAGGCATAGGGTTCAAAGCAGGAACAACCCTAGACCTAGCACCAATCCATCGTAGAGCACATGCACTCACACACTCATACACGCACTAGGGACACTTTAGAAACACCAATTCACCTTATACCCATGTCTTTGGAATACTGGAGTACCCGGAGTAAACCCAAACGGACATAGGGAGGACATGCAGGCTCCACAAAGTCCGAGGTCAGGATCCAGGGCTGCTGGAGCTGTGAAGTGACCGCGCTAACCGCTGCTGCCCTATAATAAAACTTAATAAGAATAATCTGAGAACTAGATGGGAGCAAACTGACCACACTTAAGGCGAGTGGAAAATGTGTGTAAATGTGATTTTTCCTTTAACCATCCATTCCTTTGAATTAAACTAGCATGACCTTATATTAAGCTGAGTTCCCTGAGTACTATGCTTTGATTGAAATCTGATATGACTAAATCTCATTGACAGCAAGTGACAGTTCTCTGGAGACCAAAGGCAAGCAGATGAATAATTGAATAACTGACTGACCAATTAAAACTGTGATACAAGAGGTGTTTGATTTATATCAGGTTTTTTTTTATTATCATGGCCTTACTTTATAAGTCATGATGAATTCTGATATTCTATAAATGCTATATTAAACCCTCTGCCCCTTGAGAGACTATTTTTAGACGTTTCTGCAATTTATAGGGCAATTTACAGTGAAGTTTCAGATTTCCCTTGTCAATGCTGGAGGCAAATGTCCCCAAATAAGTGACCCCATCATTGAAATTCAATCTTCAGGGAGCAAAGGAAAATATATTAATGGTCAAGGATGTTACTCTCAGTGCCTTGACCTTGAATGAAAGATGGATGTAGACACTCCATCTCAGTAGTGAATCTTCCATTTAATCACACCAGTTACTTTTATACACTCAGTCAATCCTCAAAGACAAACATTGGTAGTAACATGAGTCCCTAGCATATTCAGTCATGACATCACCATCTGACAGACATTCTAGATTTGGTTCTGCAAAGTCTGGTAATGGTGGAATAAATGCACATTGCTGGCCTTCACCACAACTATTAGGAGAGTTTTAAGAAACTAAGATTATTGTAACAGATAATAATGGCTGATAATTTTTAATGATCAAAATAGAATGTTCACTTAATACATTCATTTCCTAAAGCCTAATATAGAAACTGCATACGATTTTATATATTAGCAGCATTCTATAAACTATCCTTATGTCAGAGCTGTAAAAATGACCAGTGTCACTGCATTAATATTTTTATTTGTATTGTACTGTATTTTTGTTGCTTGACCAGAGGCATCCGTATTTATGGGCTGTAAAATTGAATATCTGATATTAGAGCAGTATTAAATTATAAGGAACAGAGTTTGTAAGGTGGTAAACCTTTTTGGACACACCCTTATATAGCTTTGCATATTACTGCATGACAGCAGATGCATCACATTAACACACTACATGTCTACATAACTGTGCAGTATGACAACAGGCCTGATATACGGGATCCCACTGAAATTGGTAACTTATGCTGCAGCAAAACTGGTATGGTTTAATGTAGAGTTACTGAATTTATCATAAGATAATGCATTCTGTTAAAGCTTATATTGTCTAGTTATAGGGCTTTGTAATGTTCTTTTTAAAGACAAAAATCCCTGACATATCATTTTGCAAACTTTACAAACAACAAAGTCCATAAAGAAATCAACTGACAACTTTGAAAGCTTCTTAGAAAAGCAGCAAAGAGGGGTATCCACAAACTTCTGGCTGTATAGTTTGTTCATCCATGTGTCCTTATCTATCCATAAAAACTACTATGCCAGACTAACATGTTTTACCACAGACGGTGTTCAGCGAGGGTGTTCTAAAAGAAAATGCCCTTAGTTTCAAAGCACACAGTTTAGAAGTTTCACTCCAAGACAAGAAATGTAAAAGGAATAGTGTGTGTGTGTGTGTGTGTGTGTGTGTGTGTGTGTGTGTGTGTGTGTGTGTGTGTGTGGCTATATTGTGAGTATGATGGATATGCGGATCGGTTCATGTTTATTTCTCATTATGGGAACTGAATATCTCATTTGTTACCTTGTGGGGACATTTTGCATTTTGCTAGTCTACATAAGGAAGTTTTTTTGTTGTTTTTTAGGAAATCCAAATAGAGCCAAAACTTGCTTTAAGTTACTGAGGCTAAGGTTAGGATTACCGTAGTTGTTGGAACAGGTATAGTATTCATTAGTAGTGGAAATTCAATGGAAATTTGTGACAATGATGGAATGGTGTGTGTGTGTGTGTGTGTGTGTGTGTGTGTGTGTGTGTGTGTGTGTGTGTCCTCCAACAGCTATCACCTCTGCGGACGATGATACGCCTCTACGGCTGCAGCAAAGTGCTGAATGTTTAGCTGGATGGAAGAATTGCCAATGCAATGACACCTTATACAGTGCTGGCAGAAACCAGAGCTTATCGTTAGAGGATTAGACTTCACCTCTGCTCCCCTAGTTTATCGGGGGAGCACCTTGGAACTTTGGCAGTACGCCTGTGTCGGAAACACGAGTAGGGAAAAGACACTGTCCCCCTTATCCCTTCTGTCCTTTCTGAATTAGAAAAGCTATTTAAGGCTTTAAGGGACATTCAAGCTGCTGTAAATGATTTTCCAAGAACACCAGGTAACAAAAAGACAATAAACTGAAAGAAAACTGCACTGTGACAATATAAAAAATGATCATACTATGGCATAACTTCCTGGTACCACAGAAAATTATCCTAAACTGACAACACAACTAGAACTGTAGATTAGATAGATAGACAGATAGATAACTAGATCAGGAAACATTCAATAAAAAAGTAAATGTTTAATGTTTAAAGTTAATGTTTTGGAATGACCAAGTCAAAGTCCTGACTTTAATCCAACAGAAAAATAGTGAAAGCAGTTTACCTGAGAAAACCAGAATCCCAGAGTTGATCTGTACAGAGGACTGGGTTCCTGTAAATTCCTCCTCCAAAACACTTCCAAGTCAATGCCAGACCTGATCAGCAGTTTAAAGGAAATGTTTAGGTGTGCTTATTGCTGAACAAGGGGGTCACGCCAGATACCGAACGCAAAAGGTTCACCAGTTTTGCCACTCACAGATATGTAACATTAGATCATTATCCTCAATAAATAACTGACCAAGTACAGTGGTGTGAAAAGGTGTGTGCCCCCTTCCTGATTTCCTTTTTTTTTTTTTTTTTGCATGTTTGCCACACATAAATATTTTGGAACATTTAAATATTTAAATATTAGTCAAAGACAACAAAAGTAAACACAAAATGAAGTTTTTAAGTGAAGGTGTTTATTAATAATGGAGAAAAAAAAATCCAAACCTATATGGCCCTGTGTGAAAACGTGATTGCCCCCCCCTTTGTTAAAACATAATTTAACTATGGTTTATCACACCTGAGTTCACTGTCTCTAGCCACACACAAGCCTGATTATTGCCACACCTGTTCTCAATCAGGACATCGCTTAAATAGGACCTGCCTGACAAAGTGAAGTACACCAAAAGATCCTTAAAAGCTACACATAATGCCAAGACCCAAAGAAATTCAGGAGCAATTGAGAAAGAAAGTAATTGAGATTTATCAGTCTAGAAAGGGTTATAAAGCCATTTCTAAAGCTTTGGGACTCCAGCGAACCACAGTGAGAGCCATTATCCACAAATGGCGAAGACATGGAACAGTGGTGAACCTTCCCAGGAGTGGTCGGCTGACCAAAATTACCCCAAGAGTGCAGCGACACCTCATCCAAGAGGTCACAAAAGACCCCACAACAACATTCAAAGAACTGCAGGCCTCACTTGCCTCAGTTAAGGTCAGTGTTCATGCCTCCACCTTAAGAAAGAAACTGGGCAAAAATGGCCTGCAAGGCAGAGTTCCAAGATGAAAACCACTGCTGAGCAAAAGGAACATTATAGCTTGTCTCAATTTTTCCAAAACGCATCTTGATGATCCCCAAGCCTTTTGGGAAAACATGCTGTGGACTGACGAGACAAAAGTTGAACTCTTTGGAAGGTGTCCCCCCATTACTTCTGACGTAAAAGTAACACAGCATTTCAGAAAAAGAGCATTACACCAACAGTAAACTATGGTGGTGGTAGTGTGATGGTCTGGAGCTGTTTTCCTGTTTCAGGACCTGGAAGACTTGTTGTGGTAAATGGAACTATGAATTCTGCTGTCTACCAAAAAATCCTGAAGGAGAATGTTCGACCATCTATTCATGACCTCAAGCTGAAACGAACTTGGGTTCTGCAGCAGGACAATGATCCAAAACACACCAGCAAGTCCACCTCTGAACAAAATGAAGACTTTGGAGTGGCCTAGTCAAAGTTCTGACCTAAATCCTATTGAGATGCTGTGGAATGACCTTAAAAAGGCCGTTCATGCACAAAAACTCTCCAATGTGGCTGAATTACAACAATTCTGCAAAGACGAGTGGGTCAAAATTCCTCCACAACGCTGTAAAAGACTCATTGCAAGTTATTGCAAATGCTTGGTTGCAGGTGTTGCTGCTAAGGGTGGCCCAACTAGTTATTAGGTTTAGGGGCAATCACTTTTCACACAGGGCCATGTAGGTTTGGATTTGTTTTCTCCCTTAATTGTTGCGGTTCGCCACACTAAAAACCTGGCAAAAGGTGTAAATAAAAAATATAAAAGGTTTTAGGACCCAAATGCAGCTAGCTCCAAATGGAAATTGTGAACCAAAAATATAAATAAATAAATAAATAAATAAAACCAAATGAACAACAAAAATAAGTGAATAAAGCAACAAAGAAGTGACTTCAGTGGCTGAGGATCGAACCCTGGGCGGACGTGTGGGTTGCTGCTGTGTAACTCAACTACTGAAGAAAGGAACTTAAAAAACCAAACAGAAACAAACGTACGTCACCCTTATACAACAGTACGCTTACGGTTTGGCTCTGCTACGCAGGAGGTGTATGGGTCCGTGTATGGGCAGAGCGACGGAACCCAAGCGGACAATGGGAACACGCTGACTCAGTGCAGCATTCCCAGAACAAAACAAGAAGCGCTCTGAAAGTGTTAGCGCTTCGAGAAGGGCACAGAAAGCACCGAGTGTTAAACAAGAGATTATCGAGCAAAAAACGAAGGAATATAAACTCGGCAAGCCGAAACCCGGCGGTCCCGAAAGACTCGGGGGGAAGCGAGGGCGACAAGAGCCACGTTCGCAAGTCCGAAGCCAGGAAACAGCGTTTGGGACCACAGGGTTAATACGCTCTATCCGCTATTCCCTGGCTTACCTCGGGCCTTTAGACCCTACGTGACCAACCTCCTAATTCGAGATCGGTCTACCGTTTTAACCTAACAGGGCCCGGAAACGCAATACCCCCTAATAGAACGCCGCAGCGATAAGGCAGCAAGAAGGCTTCACTAACTTTTTAAGCACCGCTGTGGTAGGAGAGGTTGTATTGTATTGAATGCACCAGAGAAACTGAAGAATGTGATTTAAACTGTAGATGCATTTAGTACAATTTGTTAAATGGGTGATTAACTCCACTCAAACAGAGTCAAGGCTGGAAATCAAACCAGAGATTTCTGGAGCTGTGAGGTCACAAAGCTAACCACTGCACCACCATCTCTTGATCAACTTTGAGATGTTTCTACACCTTGAAGTTCACCTGTTTTAAATTCAGCTGACTGGACATGATTTAGAAAGACACATAGAAGGTCTCACAGCTAACAAACCATAACAGAGCAAAAACTAAAGCTATGAGGAGGAAAGAGCTGCCTGTAGGTCTCAGAGACAGACTGTGTGGAGGCACAAATCTGGAAAAGGCTACAAAAAATTCTGCTGCACTGAAAGTTTCCAAGGGCACAGTGGCCTCCATAATTCCTCTCCAGAGTAATAGAGACATGAAAGCCCATCTGGAGTTTTCAAAAACAGCACCTAAAGGACTCTCAAACTGTGAGAAACAAGATTCTCTGGTTTGATGAAACTAACTTTTTGGCCTCAATTCTAAGCGTCATATCAGGAGGAAACCAGGCACTGCTCATCACCTGCCCAATACCATCCCTACAGTGAAGCATAGTGGTGGCAGTGGAGGTGTTTTTTTCAGTGGCTGGGACAGGGAGACTGGTTAGTGTTGGGGGAAGGCTGAATGGAGCAAAGTACAGAGATATTGTTAATGAAAACCTGATCCAGGACATCAGAATCAACTGAAGGTTCCCCTTCCAACAAGACAATGACCCTAAGCACACAGCCAAGACAACACAGGAGTGGTTTTAGGACACCTCTGTGAATGTCCTTGAGAGACCCAGCCAGAGCCCTGACTTGAACTCAATCGAACATCTGTGGAGAGACTTGAAAATGGTTGTAAACAGATGGTCCCTGTCCAACCTGTCAAATCTTGAGAGTATCTGTAGAGAAGAATGGCAGAAAAGCTCCAAATCCAGGGGTGCAAGAATTATGTGACCTTGACAAAACGTAAAGTTACCTAACAGTTTGCATAAAACTGTACATCCAGTCTACTGTTTCTACAATACATGCATGCTATTGCGTTGTGTTTTCAATATTATATAGTGTTTGTTATTTGGTTATGTGTATGTTTTAATGTCATGCTCTGCACTTTTTCAAGACACACAGGCAAGTCTCATATCCAAAAATGTTATTTATATGCATTTACATTTACAGCATTTAGCAGATTAGCATATGCTTGTCTGTCTTTTATGTCCTGTAATCTTAAATATAGATGCATACCTAATTTCTATGTTTGTATGTCTCTTATCTTATATAGTTTTCAACTTGTTTGAACACAAATGGCATCTCTTCATGTATCTATTTGTTAATAGAAGGGAACAGAAGTCATTAGGATGTCATTGGTCATACTGTAGTGCTGTGCAACACAAATGATCAGTATAATTTTACATATTCATGCTTAACAGTTTCATGTGTATATTTAAATGGTGTTTTCCTATAATTGTGTATTTATTAAAATTTGCAAGTGAAACTAAAGAGTGAGCCACTCTTGTCTTTAATGGCACAGAATAAGTGACTGGCCTGGCACTTCTATTCTAACTCCTGTGTCTTGTCTTTCGAAACAGCATAGTGTAGTATGTGAGGGTAGTGATCAAGTAACACTGGCAGTTACATCACCAGCACACACACACACACACACACACACACACACACACACACACATAAACACACACAAACACACACACACACACACAATTATGTCACTAGCAGTGTCTCTGTTGAGCAAAAATAGTTAACACTTAAATCACTTAAATAACACTTAAATTATGCCTGATGACCAAGTATAATATTTTTGTCTCATTTGTTTAACTGGGTTCTCTTTATCTACTTTTAGGACTTGCGTAAAAATTTGATGATGTTTTAGGTCATATTTATGCAGAAATATAGACAATTCTAAAGGGTTCACAAACTTTCAAGCACCATTGTATTGCTGTGGGATGAGAGCGATGGCTTCAACCAAATCAGGCTGTCAGTACACAGCCAGAACAGCACCTAGTGGGCAACGTTTGGCCCAAAATGCAAATTCTACCCAAATGTTCTCTATGGTAGATTATACGTAGGCCACAAGCAACCCTGGAGTGAACTTTATTGCGACAGGCAACATTCATACATCATTCACTTTCTTATCCGCTTAATCCTGGACAAGGTCTAGCCAGAGGCATAAGGTGCAAGGCAGGAACAACCTTAGACAGAGCACCAATCCATCGTAGGGCACATACACTCACACACTCATGCAGACACTACGTGTAATTTAGAAACACTAATCAACCTAACACGCATGTCTTTGAACTGTTGGAGGAAACTGGAGTACCCGAAGAGAACACATGCAGACCCAGACTGCTCCACCTTGGATCAAACCTAGAACCTTCTCACTGTGAGGCAACAGTGCTACCCATGGTGGCATGCAACAGTTTGGCCAAATTTGGTTCTCAATACACTTTCCATTGCCATAACTTGGCCATACGTGCCTTAACAGAGCTATATTTGACCCAGAACTGTCTGCAATCTGGGAAACAATTACACAATATACACAGTATAAGATTTACCATTATACATAGATTTAAAGTGTTTAATTATAGGAGAGTTGTGGTGCAGTGGTTATGGTGCTGGACTACTGACCTGATTGTTGAGGGTGCCCAGCACCATAACTGCCAACTGCTTGCATTGTAACTTGTAAGACTGTATTATTTGTAACGTCACTCCGGGGTAGTCTGCAGAATGTCCAAATGTTGTCTTGTTTTGTCCCAAACAGTGTTCTAGTTCAGCTGGTAAAGAAACTAAATCTGTTAAATGATATAATTGCTCCCCAGTAAACAGGCTGCCCAACAGTAGTCCACTGTAAACTATTCAGCAGAAAGGAGGTTCTCTAGGATTACTGGCGACTTGCCACCAGCTGAGAGGCCTGTTGAGGGAACCAAAATTCATGTTCGTGCTACCTGCACACCGCCATAAAGTTTACTGTTATTTTTAAACTCGCCACTCGATGGCAGTAGAAGCTCACTTGAAGGACCGTTGTGACGGTATTAGATCTTGTATTATGATGTGTGCTGCGAGTACGAGACAGAATCTATTAATAAAGAAAGCATATTGGTTCAATTCTATCTAACCAATATATTAGATAATGGGTCTTGAACTAGGCACACTTAGAGCAAGGCAGGAATACAGTAAATAGTATACAGTGAACTATAGCCCAAGGTACAGGTCAGTGCACACTCTCTCTCTCTCTCTTTCACTCACACTTAGGGTGGATTTAAAGTAGGCAACCCACTTACCAGTAACCAGGTGCAGATAGTAAACTTTGGTCTCTTGTATCTAAGGTACAGTGGTGCTTGGAAGTTTGTGAACCCTTTAGAATTTTCTATATTTCTGCATAAATATGACCTAAAACATAATCAGACTTTCGTCCTAAAAGTCCTAAAAGTAGATAAAGAGAACCCAGTTAAACAAATGAGACAAAAATATTATACTTTGTGTTTTATTTATTGAGGAAAATGATCCAATATTACGTATTAGTGAGTAGCAAAAGTATGTGAACCTCTAGGATTAGCAGTTAATTTGAAGGTGAAATTAGAGTCAGGTGTTTTCAATCAATGAGATGACAATCAGGTGTGAGTGGGCACCTTGTTTTATTTAAAGAACAGGGATCTATCAAAGTCTGCTCTTCACAACACATGTTTGTGGAAGTGTATCATGGCAAAAACAAAAGAGATTTCTGAGGACCTCAGAAAAAGAATTGTTGATGCAGGCTGGAAAAGATTGCAAAACCATCTCTAAAGAGTTTGGACTACACAAATCCACAGTCAGACAGATTGTGTACAAATGGAGGAAATTCAAGACCATTGTTACACCCCCCAGGAGTGGTCAACCAACAAAGATCACTCCAAGAGCAAGGTGTGTAATAGTCAGTGAGGTCACAAAGGATCCCAGGGTAACTTCCAAGCAACTGGAGGCCTCTCTCATGTTGGCTAATGTTAATGTTCATGAAGTCCACCATCAGAAGAAAACAGAACAACAATGGTGTGCATGGCAGGATTGAAAGGAGAAAGCCACTGCTGTCCAAAAAGAACACTGCAGCTTGTTTGAAGTTTGCTAAAGATCACGTGGACAAGCCAGAAGAAAAGTGTTATGTTTGGAGAAAGGAAAAGACTGCATTCCAGCATAAGAACCTTATCTCATCTGTGAAACATGGTGGTGGTAGTATCATGGTTTGGGCCTGTTTTGCTGCATCTGGACCAGGATGGCTTGCTATCATTGATGGAGCAATGAATTCTGAATTATATCAGAGAATTCTAAAGGAAAATGTCAGGACATCTGTCCATGAACTGAATCTCAAGAGAAGGTGGGTCATGAAGCAAGACAACGACCCTAAGCACACAAGCTGTTTTACCAAAGAATGGCTAAAGAAGAATAAAGTTCATGTTTTGGAATGGCCAAGTCAAAGCAGTTGACAAATTTGACAAAGCACTGTCTAGCAGTCATCAATCTCTCACCAAGAGGTAAAATACTCAAAAGTAGCCTCTGAGAGCCTTTTTATACGGCAGCAGAGAAGCACTTTTATGCTTTCTTGTGACAAGATCCAGTGTCTAATCAGACCACACCTGTAATCATTTACATATCTGTCTGAGACGTAACTGCATGCCAAGTTTTGCAGCAGTTCGACATTTCTATCTGGGTGCGTTATTTTTTTGGGCACTGAGTATTAGGTCTGACTGACTTCGGAGTAAGAGCAGCTTATCATCTCCTCAAGAGATTTCTAAAAAGCATTTGACTCTATGTAAATAATAAGTACTTGATTATTTTAAATAAGCCACTATTAATACCGGTAACTG
Source organism: Ancistrus triradiatus (assembly GCA_025084515.1). Classification (NCBI taxonomy): domain Eukaryota; kingdom Metazoa; phylum Chordata; class Actinopteri; order Siluriformes; family Loricariidae; genus Ancistrus; species Ancistrus triradiatus. Next base: position 99,616 of record JAJAGP010001387.1, read on the forward strand.
GCAGTCCTGTTTTAAAGCAAACACTTTCCATTATGCTGTGTTCACACAGTTATGCCACTTGAAAAAATCCAAGGAAACAACGGATTAAGCATAGATTTAGAACGCCAAATCTAGCCTATTTTCCATGTGGCTGCATGCAAATCCATGTGCCAATGCATTATTTGCCAAAAATGCAGCCTGGGTTCTCAGGTCTCGTTCTATGAGATTCCGAAGCGCTTTTCTCTAAACAGGCATCTGTTTATTTATTTATTTTGCACAAAAGCAGCTTATAGTAGTGTGCTTATGATGATAGTTAAGGAATGCTTACTAAACTTGCTTGTAAACCAGGTAACCTCAAAAGAATAGGGATTAGATTCTGAAAGACTGACAATGCAATTTCTTACAATTTACCATTTCTGCCGTGCAGCAAATTCAAATCAGCCATATCCAAAACATCCTCATAAATATGAAACTTTATTTTCCAGCGGTCTTAGTTAGCGTAATGCTGGAGAAGCCATTCCAAAGCCAGGCAAAATGTGCCAGCAAGCCTTTTGTGGAATAATTACTGTGTGCTTTTCTTTCCTATTCATTTATGATCAGATTTGTTTTCAATGAATATTGATTGATCTAAACAACAAAAGTGGGCTATTTGCTGTAATAACAGTCAACATACCTCACTGCCTTCCCTGTATGCCATTCACAATCAGCTGAAACTGTATTTTCTGTTTGCTATTCTCATCTGAATGATTAACAGAGTGATATACAGTATAGAGAAGGACAAAATGATGAAAACACCACATTGTAAAGGCCTTGGTGTTAAATTGCCAACTGCTTATAACTTGTAAATGTTTTATATTGGTATCTGTATATAGCTTTAATCGACCTGCTGTTACAGGTGCTAAATACACAAATGCACCATGACAGCAGTCTTACCAAAAATCCCTTGAATTACAAAGCACGAAACATGGCAATGTGGTAATGTAGGACCTAACGTAAAGGGCGCTAAGCATTTGCTAACTGGACCCACAATCCAGAATGAAGATTTTAATAGTTTAATGGCATAGTCAGAGCAATAAATAGAGCAGCAAAAGAAATCTTTAGGAAACAGTGCAGTAAACTGGATACAGTCTCTCTGGAATGGGAATTCAGTAAGGCTGCAGGAAAGCATCAAGGTTGAGGAGCAGCAGGTGTGAAGTTTGGAGCTAGAGAATAGAAGCAAGCCACACCCAGCCTAAGACACAAACACATGTATACACATAGGAGTCTCTCTTACTGTCAAACTGGGGACATTCCATATAGCCTACAGTCGTATGAAAAAGTTTGGGCACCCCTGATCATTTTCATGATTTTAGTTTATAAATCATTGGTTGTTCAGATCAGCAACTTGAGTTAAATATATGATATAGCAGATGAACACAGCGATATTTGAGAAGTGAAATGAAGTTTATAGGATTTACAGAAAGTGTGCAGTAATTATTCAAACAAAATTAGGCAGATGCATAAATTTGGGCACGCCAACAGAAAAAAAAATTACATTAACATTTAGTAGATTCCCTCCTTTTGTAGAAATAACAGCGCTAAACGCTTCCTACAGCTTCCAGTCTGGATTCTGGTTGAAGGTGCTTTGGACCATTCTTCTTTAGAAACATCTCCAGTTCAGTCAGGTTTGATGGTTTCCGAGCATGGACAGCCCACATTTTCAGTAATATTCATGTCTGGGGACTGAGATTTCCATTCCACAACGTTGTACTGGTTCCTCTGCATGAATGCCTTACTAGATTTTAAGCAGGGTTTAAGGTCGTTGGCCTCGGTGCAACTTTGTCACTGATTCTTGAACATTGTTCTCAAGAATCTGGAGATATTAACTGGAATCCATGCGACCCTCAACTTTAACAAGATTCCTAGTACCTGCACTGGCCACACAGTCCCACAGCATGATGGAACCGCCACCAAATTTTACTGTGGGTAGCAAGTGTTTGTCTTGGGAGCTTGTGTTCTTTTTTCCGCTCCCCTTGTTATGGTCCAAATAACTCAAGTTTCGTTCATCAGTTACACAGCACGTTATTTCCAACATGAAGCTGGGATTGTCCAAATGTGTGTGTAGCACACCTCAAGTGACTCTGTTTTGTGGCGGGTCTGCAGAAAAGGCTTATTCTGCATTTACTCTCCCATACAGACTGTCCTTGTGCAAAGTGCGCTGTGGTTTGAACGTATTGAACTCAGTGGGACACCATCTGCAGCAGGCAAGATGAGGTTGTAGGTCTTGGAGGTGGTACTTGTGCTGACTATGACTGTTCTTCACCTCTTCGCATCTGCTATCTGAGATTTTCTTGGTCTGCCACTCGGGAGTGCCTTAACTAGAACTGTGCCTGTGGTCTTCCATGCCTCACTATGTTCCTCACAGTGGAGGAAACTGACAGGCTGCTGAAATTTTTTTCTCTGAGAGAGCTTTTCCCTTCCCTGAACCATGATGTTGAACAGCCTTTGTTTTCAGGCCATTTGAGAGTTGTTTTGAGGCTCCCATGTTGCCACTCTTCAGAGAAGATACAAAGAGGAGAAAAACTTCCAATTGGCCACCTTAACACTTTCTCATAGTTGGATTCACTTGTGTATGTAGATCAAGGGTCAATGAGCTTACAAAACAAATTTTGTGTTCTCATAATTAGTGCTAAAGGTATTCAAATGACAAGGGTGCCCAAATTTATGCACCTGCCTAATTTTTGAATAATTACTGTACACTCTGTAAAACCTATAAACTTAATTTCACTTCTCAAATATCACGGTGTTCATCTGCTATATGATATATTTACCTGAAATTGCTGAGCTGGACAACCAATGATTTATAAAAAAAAAATCATGAAAATTATCAGGGGTGCCCAAACTTTTTCATACGGCTGTATATAATGATAACTGTAATTAATTAATGCTACACTTTTTAACTCTAACCCTAACCCCAGTAACCTAATGCAAATCTTTTGACTCTCTTTTTGTTTTCAAAAGGAATAAAGCAACAAGTGTTTGTCAGTGACAGCATTTTTGTCCCAGATTGTCAAGCCATCCACAATGTTCTGGTGTGTACTCTGACATTTGTCCCCAGAAGTGTCCTACGTCAAGGCACACACACTTGTTTTTCTGAAAAACAAGACCCAAACATCTAATGAGGGATATTTTATCCAATTTGCCCAGAACTGTGCATTTTGTTTGCCAAAGGTTTGGCCATTGTCTCTGGTATAGAGGAATGTATACCAGATATATGTATTATATATCACTAGCAGCTCTGGAGGCTTAGTGGTAAAAGCCATCACCAGGAAATAGCAATTCCTAAGGGCCTGGGTTCAGTGTTGGGGATACATTGGTACAAAGTAATATATAACAGTATTTTACTTAGTCTGCTTTCTCATGTAATTAAGTAATGTAACATATTACAGTTATTGATTAATTTAAAAACATGTTACTTGCATTGCTCATGTTTCTAAGTGAAAAATATAAATTATTCCCCAGCTATTTATAATAAATGATCCCTAAGTATTAGCTGTTTATCTAATTTGCAGACACACCTGCATTTAGTGATGGGAGAAACAAAGTTCTCAGAAACTTGGAATCTTTCCAACCAATTGCTTCAAAAGATAAATAAGTGCTTTGCAAGGCTTGAAACCCCAAAGCCTTAGGTACATCTGCTGGCCAGATTTACCAGGATCAAGAAAACTCAAAAATCGACACTCAAACCATATGAATTTGAGCATGAAATGTTCTTTTTCTTAAACAGTGCATTCAATGATCTATTGGCTTTCATCCTTGTACTTTCTAGATGGTACAGAGTAATATAGGTTTTAATATGGGGAGTAATTTAGATCACTTTTTCCAGGAAATAAGGGGTAAAGTACACTTCCTTAAACTTTGAAACATGTAATTAGTAACATGTAAGGTGTTTTTTTTTTTTTGAGGAACTACTAAAACAGTGCCAGCATTCAAATGCCAGATGGGGCTACAAAGTGATGGTTGCAGTGGTGCATTTACATGGATCTGCGATGGACTGTCATGCACCTCTGACTGCACCGAGTGAATTCTGGGTTAGGTTCCAAACCCTCTGTTATGGCACTGACAAGTATAAGGACAATGAAATGTGCAATCTTAAACTTCTGTGAAAAATATTTCAATAAATAATTGTATTATTGCTTCATGGACAATCCAGCAATCTGGACTGTGGTCCATGTATGATTCACAGAGCTCAGAGGTGGTAATCTGCTCCAGATTATACTGTTACTCTCACACACCATAAAACGATGAATGGATGGCAATATGTCAGCCATTCTGCTCTGCTCTGTTTTTCTAGGCATAATATCTTCCTTTGTGTAATATTATACACCGTGTGAGATGAGGGATGTTCACAAAATGAATTGTGTCCTATGTTTTAAATATTCTGAAGTCACCAGCCTATAAAATGATATCTTAATTCTGGAAAATGTCTCAGAATATGAGAAACCATTTTCCTTTAGACCAGTACTGAATTCAGTAGATACACACATTGTATATTAAAAACACTCATAGCATGAAAATAAAAAAGCTAAGTCACAACCATTTTAACTGTAGACAATATCTACATTAATCACATATACAGTACAGGGAAACTATTATATAGCATACCTTGATTTCAATTAATAATAAATCAAGTTTTTCTAATAAATTTTATGCAGCTACTACTCAGTATAAAGTTACCTTCTGCTTGAGCAGTAAGTTATTTAGATCAGTGACAAGTAAGACTTGAATATTTGTACATTTGTTAATGGGTTTCACACCAGCATTGGACATTTCAAAAGCATTCGTTAGAATGATACATGATACATGAATCATGACAATTTGTGAGGTTCAAATGTACAAAAATGTAATTAATAAAATGAGATATAAGAATTTCAGTTTAGTTTTTCAGTTTAGAAATACATACTGTTTTTACTGTAAAATTTCTGTTTATCTTTCTCTTTGTCTTACATTAGACATATAGGGTTGAATTTCACTGCAGCCAGTGATCTCTGGAAGGTGGAAGTCACGTGACATTGCTACACCGTATACTTTATATCTATAAAATTTTACGTTTTGAAAGTTTGCTAATTTTTACATGTATGCTATAGGTTATAACGCAGTTTTTCTTACTTTCAAAACATGACCAGATGTGTGCAGCATGTCCAAGCTTTTCAGATTTCTTTTACATATCTGAAGATAAGCCTTTTTAAACTAAACACTTTTTAACATCACACACTACGAACAGTTAATGAATATTAGTTGTTTTTCCACACTATCACTAGGTGTCCTTCTAAGCAAAATAACTCTCAGGTTCCTACGACTAGAGAAGAGTAGCACACCTCACGTCTCTAACGGATGGAGTCCAGCGTTGCCTGGGGAATTTTTCTGTTCTGTCACAGCCAGTAAACCTGATAATTAGCTGTTTAGTTGAATTAGGTGTTTTGAAGCAAGGAAATAACCCGTTATGTACTCTGGATCCCTCAGAACTGGGGCTGTGTTTCCGCAGCAAGAATGTTCTAGAAATTTTATTTTTTAATGTTTCAGTACGAAATAATAGTACAATGAATAGTGTAATGAAAGACACCTCCCTCAAGATCTGCTTCAGGACACTGTAACAGAAGCTGAAATGATTCTAAATTCCAAAACAGGACCTTAGAAATAAAGTATTAGACACCACAAAGCATTATGAGAACTGGTCCCTGATTCAGATTTATAATAGCAAGCATATTGAGTATAATTTAGTAAGGCCTTTAACTTTTTACAACAACATTAAGATACTTATTATATTTAATACAATCATATTATTAAATCTTATTTACATATTAATTGATTAACAATGGGTAAATAATAATAAATGTATTAATAAAAAATAGATCAATTAAAAACAATACAACATAATTTCTCACTAACAGAAAGAAATCAAGTGCTTGCACCTATGACTTCTTGGCTAGTCACATATCTACTTAAATGTGTGCTGTGTAGTACATAGTTAGATAGGTGCTAGGACCATGAAGGTATATGTAATGGCACATTTTATAATTATACAGCAAATGTTAACATCACCACTGTACTGTACAGAAGCAGCACTCACACCTAAATGAAGTTACCACTCTTATTTGTAGTGCTGAATCTAGTTACAGCCATACACAATTTGACATGGCAACTGCATTTCACAACCAAACTTACTACCATATTTATGTAGTCGGTGGTGAAGCTGAGATGTGAGTCTGTCAAATTGTGCTACAAGTACTGCAGTGGATAACCATTGGTTAAAATTTCAATGCACACAACATACAAGATGCACTGTAAAGCCAACTTTGGGGAGGAAAGTCGTGAGAAAATGGAGCACGGATGTAGTTGTTATCTGTACATTTTAAATCCTGTCACTGTCATTTGAACATGACAAGGGATGTTGTTGGCAGTGACATTTTATATATATATATATATATATATATATATATATATATATATATATATATATATAGACATCATTTACCAGAACAACTTACAATTGTAACAATACAAGCAATTGGGAGGGTCTTGCTCAAGGACCTAACAGTGGCAGCTTGGTGGAGGTAAGATTTGAACCATGGACCTTCTGGTTGACAGCTCTCTACCTTATCCATTAACCCACCATGTTCTCCCATGTTCCTCTCTCACTGTAGGTCTGTTCCAGTTTCCTCCACATTCCAAGGACATGCATTAGTTTAACTGGTCTCTCTAAACTGCCCGAGTGTAAGTGTGTTTGAAGAGTGAAGGTTGCTCCTGTCATGGATATAGCCATCAATGCAGATTAATAAATAACCAAATAAAAAAAATATATAGCAGCTGGCTGAAATCTGTATATGTAGGAGTGGGGTGTCAACACAGTGGAATGTGTAAGAAACAGGACAGGGATCAATAAGCTTGCTCCTTAAGCCAGATAATACACAAAATAGAAAAGGACAGTAGTAATCAAATGTATTTGAATATTCTTCAATTAAATATTCATTTGGGGTGGCACAGTGGTTAGAGCTGCCGCTTCACAACTCCAGAGACCCGTGTTCATTTCAGGCCTGGATTCTACCTGTGTGGAGTTTGCATGTTCTCCCTGTGTCTGCATGGGTTTTCTCGGTGCACTCCTTTCCTCCACAAAGACATGTATTAGGTCATTTGGTGTGGGAGTGTGAGTGTGTGCAACATGGTCGCCTTCTTAAAGTACAGTTATATTTGGAATTCACCATAGAGAATGCAGTGGGAATAACACAGCTAAATGTAATGAAGGTGAAACATACTCATGAAAGCTACCCTTACATCCTTCATTCAGTAACTTCATCCTTCAATAACTCTTGATACTGTGAAGAGATGCAGCTCGTCTAATAACTATCTGAAACTAAACACATGTGGACATGAGGAAGGAACTGAAAATGAGCTGCTGGAGCTCTTTTTCATTAGCTGCTGCAATACTATGCCTCCATCTTAAAAGCATAATAAAAATCTTGAAAACATAATAAAACCACTTAATTAATGTAACCCAATGAATATAATATAACACTACATCATTTTGCACATGGGTGAAATAAGATGGTTATTCATTTAGATGTTAATCCACAAGTAGGACTTTAACACCACTGAATTTGTGTTTCTCCTCTAAATACTTTCAGTTTAAGTCCAGCTTAGTAGTCCACTGTCCTCTTACCCCCTGCAGTACTGGAATTTCTCAGACATGATGCTGCTCCTCTTTCTTACCTACAGGGCAGACTGATGTCTCTATGAGCTAATAGTGATGAAATGTTGGAAATGCTCTCTCACATACAAAAAAGAAGATTTTGAGCCATGGAACTGTGCACACACTTCTTATGAGTATCAAATGCAGCTTTTAGGGTTACACACAGCATCTTGTGTATTTAGTTAAGTTCTAAATGACAGTAAACTAAAAAGACACACTGCTGTATTCAAAATTGGTGAGAACTGGCCAAAGTACCAGGTGTAGTTCCTGTCAGACCTGCCGGGGATAGAAAGAGCCCCAGATGCTGGTTAGCCTTGAGAGCAGCTGTGGCATGACGGATGGCTATTCCTTTCACTCATATTAACCAGTAGTTATCTTAAGAAGATGCATCCTTTATCTACCCATCTATCCTTTATCTACCTCGACATGCACTCACATAGAGTGGGGGCAAAATTCTGAGACACGAGTGAAATGCTTTCTTTTTTGCTTTTAAAATCATATAATTACATAACATTTGATTAATAAATCTCTGTAATTTCAATTTTTCTAAGTAATCTGGCCATGTAATCATTCTGCTCAATTTGGATTGTCTTCTATTCTGAACAACATAAGCAAACTAAAGGCTTTCTTTTATTTTTTTCTGTAAGTTATAAAATCAAAATGAATCCATTGTCCAATTTTTTCCAAATTTTTATATGGCTGGTTATATATAGGAATCATTTAATTACTCATAATGCAAAACTTCTGGGCAATATTTAAATATCTGTACTTTCTAGTGTATTTTTTGCTCTAAATACAGGTTGGTACATTGTTACTGGACTATGGCTTCTCTCGAATCTTATAAGATGTGATAATACAACTGGTACAGAAAAATCCACGTATAGAAATCTCGCTCATAAGCAACATCTACATCACGTACGTATGTTGTGTATACTGCAATCATTGTTTGATTGGGCACATTAATTGTCCATAAATTGTTTCGCTTTATTTTTTTTGTCTTTTATCCTATTCACGTAAATAAAAACAGATGCAATAACATTAACACACTCTGACTATATGCCTACATATAAAAATGCAACAAGAGTTTCCATATGTCCAGATGTGACATGAGCTTCTCATTTCTTAATACATGATATTGTTTTTGTAGCACTGTATATCACATCTTTAATAGGACTCAAAAAGCCTTATTCCTCACAACCCAACTACAGCCTGGTTTTTAGAGCTAAAAACATACACTACTTCCAGTTTCACTTTTTGGAAAAGCAGAATGTCACAGTGGTCACATTTCCGAGTAATTAAATGTTTGATTTCTTGTATTTAACAGGCATAAATTCAGAATGAAAACAACACAACGTGTCCTTTTTTTGTTTCAGAATAGAAAATCACTTTCACAGAAGATACAACGGACCTAATCTGCATGCTCTCTGTTGTGTAATCAGCCTGCACTTAAGCAATTTTAAATAAAAAAAAAACAAGGAATGAGGTTACATTGATACTAGTTATTCACATTCAGACCAGGCCAATTTAGAGTGACTAATTAACCTAATGCATGTTTTTAGGATGTGGGAGGAAACTGGAGCACCCAGAGTAAACCCATAGAGACATGGGGAGAGATATGCAAACTCAACACAGGTGGAGTCCAAGGTCAGGATTGAACCAGGAATCTCTGGAGCTGTGATACAACTGCAGTAACTACCAATCCAGCCTTATTTTAATGTGAAAAGAAAATAACCCTGGATTTAAGATGCTAAAAATTTCTTTTACTGTACCTCCAAAAACATCTGTTACCCACCACAAAAGGTGGCCACTGCTTTGCTTAAATACTGTATATATGATTTATATATTTCACACCAGGCTTTCTTCGTAAGAAGAAGAGCTCTTTTATGCTCTGTCACTAAATATCCATGAATGGAAAACAAATGTGCACTGTGAGAGAGAAGTAGTTATGGGAGTAGAGATTAGATAAGGGGCAGAACAAATGTTTCTGCATTTAAATCTCTCACTTTCTTAAGTTATTACACAAAACATTAAGCAAATTTGTCTTGCAGTGTTGATTCTGTATGACACCTGTTTACTGTAGCCAGATGATTCAGATTTTACTGAAAATGGAATTAAATCCATCTGCAAATAAACTGGAAGCTAAGAGCCAGCTGCTCTAACCAGCAGTTCCGAGGACCTGCACTGATCTCCAGCTTATGGGCTTGCAAGATAAAGGTCAGGTGAAACGGTTACTAGGCCCAGTGATACACTGGTATCCCATCCAGGAAGAACCTTTGCCTGTGATTTGGGACCCTCCCATGACTTGGCAAGCAGAAGCGGGGGGTCAAAAGAGGAACTTTTACCAAATGCACAATTCTAAATATCTAAGATATATGATCTAGGTATGGAATAACCTATACTCACAGAGCACTGTATTCAGAACACTATACTAATACTTGGTAGGGCCTGTCTTTGCTCTCAAAAAAACCTCACTTCTTCTTGTGCATGTTGGATGTTGACATGATCGCGTCACACAATTCCTGCAGATTTTTAAGGTGTACTTTAAGGCTGTGAATCCCCTCTTCCACCACATATGATGGTATTCTATAGGATTCAGATCAGGTGACTGGGAAGAACATTTAACAACACTGAACTCATTGACATTTTTTGAAAGCAATTTGAGATCACATTTTTGTGACATGGTGCAATATCATGCTGGAAGTAGCCATTACAGTATGGGTAAATTGTAGTCATGAAGGGATGCCCAATGTGTGCTGACAAACATTCCCAACACTGTTACACCAACCCCACCAGCCTGGACTGTTGACATAAGGCAGGTCGGGTCTATGGATTCATGCTGTTGGTGCCAAATTCTGACTCTACAATCTGTGTGCTACAGCAGAAATCGAGGTTCATCAGACCAGGCTACTCTTTCCAGTCTTCAACTGTCCATTTTACCTATACCCACTACAGCCTCAGCTTTCTGTTCTTAGCTGACATGGTCTTCAGCTGTGTAGCCATCACCTCAAAGTGACCTCCTGTGCCTTTGTGAGAAAATGTTTCCTGATCCCCACCATTGTACATAGTGGTTTCTGAGTTTTGCCCCATAGTAGCCGTTCTGTCAGCTTTCGCCAGTCTGGCCTTTTCTATGACCTCTCTCATCAACATCCTTTTCCAGTTGCCACTCACTGGACGATTTTCCTTTATTGCAGCATTCTGAGTTAAACTCTAGAGACTGTTGTGTGTGGAACTCTCCGAGCAGTCACCGTTATAGAAAAGCCCGTCTGTCTGTCACCACCAATCATGCCCACTTAAATCACTGAGCTTCACCTTTCTCCCCTTTCTGATGTTTGATATGAACATTACCTGATGCTTGCTGACTCATATCTTGTAATGATTTTACCCTTGCATTGTCAACATCGAGCAAATTTGTGTTCCAGACTTGACTTTTTGTAAAGCTGCTTGCTTTGAACAACTTTTAGTAGTACAAGGTGCTAAATCCCTCCATCTTGGGAGATGTCTTTTGGGAGCCTTTATTGTTTCTTACCCAACCATTGATTTATGGTGCAAACCTGTCATACCGATTTACAATAATATAGAATGATTGTACTTTGATACATAAAATATGTAGAGTACGGTCACACCCTTAAATAGTTTTGGCCATTTTAAGACATCCCAGTGATTTGGCAGACTAATCAAATCTATGAAGTTTTCTAAGGAACAAGATTCAACACTGACTCCTGTTTGTTACAACATTCTGAATTGGCTATTTGTCCCCATTAAAGGCGAAAATTTGGTGTTTTCGCCAGTTGACCCAATGAAGACATACATTTTCCCCTTTCCCCTTGGCTTTGCCAGCTGCAAGAGGCTGTTTAAGTCTTCCTAATTACAGAGCAGAGAGACTGAGTGACCCTCCCCAGTATTTAATGAGGCTCAGTGTGGCAAGAATGACAGCTACTTTCCTCCAACATTGTGGGGACAGTGTGGGGGAATGCTACCCAATAAAATTTTAGTTTCCACTAAACTGTCAGACCCAAATGTTCTAAATCATTAAATGCTGCAATTGCCCTACCGTAATTGCACTTGTGTTAACAGGAATAGTGAATATTAAGGAAAGGATTTTGGGACGAGGATCTCACTGCGAGCATTTAATTACAAAAAAGAGCGACCCACCTTATTTGGACGTTTTGTTTAATAATGAAACCACCCCCTCAATATATAATTTAACCCGAAACAAGTAAACCAATCATATAGAATAATGCATTTTTGCTAAAAAAGTCATTACAGATGGCAAAATCTATTAAATATACTTGTACATTTGTCACAGATAGTGGAACTTCCTTGAGCACCAATGAGTCTGCTATAGTTTTTTTTAAAATTATGATTGTTATTACAAATATACAGTGTATGTACTGTCTATGGTTCTACTGTATTTGCAAATTATTGTTATAAATAAAATTACCTGACCTAAAGGGGTGGCACATTGGCGCATTAGTGAAGTCACCTCAAAACCTCTTGTTCAAGCCCAACCCTGGACCCTCCCCCCCGCCTGTGTGGATCTGTATTGCTCCCCGTGTCTTCGTGGTTTTACTCCGGGTACTTCCAGTTTCTCTCCCACATCCAAAGACAGCTTAGGTTATTGGTCACTCTAAATTGGCCAGATCTGAATGTGATGATATAACCTTTGTTTCTGTCTGTCATCAATTTTAGCTTTTTGAAGCTATGCACTGTTAAATAAAACTAATATACAATTTAACATTACATTTATGTCATTTACACCGCCTAACCAAAGCAACTACATCTGAGACAATCCAGCAATTGCAGGTTGAGGTCTTGCCAAGACCCAAAGTGGTAGGTTGGTCAGAAGGTGATCTGAACCCTAGACCTTCTTGTCTCTGGTCGGAACCTATCTAGGTAGGCACCACGTCCATTAAACCAGAGAAACTGTTTTTGTATGGTGATATTTTTAGTTGAATTTTGAAAACCAAAGTTACTGCTTTGTGTCCTAGGCCACTGCGACCCCGGTTGTTTACGTAATTATATTCTCTGTAATTTATTTCATTTATCAAAAATACCATATTAACACAAATAATGTGTTCAATTGTAGCACCAGCTACATGGCATATTGGAAGGCTGGCAAGTATTTACTGCTAACAAACTATCTTACATTGTTTCACAGATTTTTTACTGGCTATTAATGCAGTATTAAACTGATACCAAGCCAAGAAAATCACAAATAATGTGACCTATCTTTCTCACTCTAAGGTAGACTTAAAGCTTGTCTATAAATAGTGCTGAAGAAAATGTATAAGTTCAAATTGCTTCTCTTAGGTTAGTAAAATAAAAAAAAAAAACAGCCAAAATGCAGCTTTACAAGCATTATCCTTGTCATCTTTATTAACCAAATCCAACACAGAATATAGACCCTTCTGCTTATCAGCATTTCGCTGTGTGGTTTGTACTTGAGCTAGAGGTCGCTCAGAGACATGTCCCCATTATGACACTGTGGCCTTATTATATGATGGAAGGAGAATGTAGGCGAAAGGGGGGTTTGGTTAAGAGGATAAGCACATAATATTATAAAGGACGGCAGCATACACTGCCTGCTTTTGTGCACATTTTCCAGGAAAAATATGTCCTGTGGCGAGAGCAGTCCACTCAAAACAGCTTGTCCTATTATATAGCTACAACAACTTGTTTCAGATGTAGTGAATACGAAAGCAAGAGGACAGGTCATGTGAGCATGTCATTTATATCCAAAGCCATCATGGCACAAATAGAGCATGGATAGTTTTTATGATAACAGGATCGCTGAATGTTTTTGCAATTGTAACAAATTTAGAAGACCTCCTTATTTATAGATTAGCTCAATTCAGATTACACTCATCTCAATCTAATTGTTTAATGTAATTGAATTCCATCTAAAATAACTTTTAAAAAACCCTTGTTAAATAGGGGAGGCAAAACCTGAATCATCTTATAAAGAGCAACCGACAGAACCAGACTGCCACCTATATGCCACACATATAGGGTGCAACAATATACATCATGGATGCTTCTTGATCAATCTTCAAAGCTATCACCCACATGTATTATACCTCTGATGTCCCTCTGTTAAAACTGTAATTGGCTTTAGTGAAAAGTATGATAAAAATCAACTAGTTAATGGACATTATTTTATTATTATTTCCAACCATTGTTCACATCTAAGCTTTGTCTTTCAGACATTCTTAGACTTTTTACTCTAGCATAATATATTGTAGGCAGTTATGCTAAACAGCAAATGGTTTTTTAATGTTAACTGGTGTTTTTCTAAAGTGAGTTATGTGCATGTGTCCTACGGCGTGTGTGGTGCCCCTGTGTTCCTGCCTTGCCATCCTGTGCCCCCGGCTTAGGGCACTGTGGCTTTCCTGACTGAGCAGAAAAAGTGATAAGAAATGAATAAATGACTGATAAATGATATTACAAGTGATCGATAAACAACACTCTATAGCGGCATTACCAATGAACCCCTGGCTAACTGTAAGTAACAGGCACCAAATTGGCTTTTCATTCTGGTTGAAGCTATAAAGGTGGGCCATGTGTAGGCTGTGATTTTAAGCCAATAACATGATTTGAATGATTGACCTTGATTGGCCAATCTATGTTCAATTAATTATGTTTTCTCAACAAGACTGCCCAATTATAAACGAAATTTGTAATATTTGTAATACACCACAGTTTTATGTAATTGTAATCCCTGTGTGTTAACCTTATTTATGTTCAATTTTATTATAATTAACATTTTAATTTATCCTCCTTTTCAAAATGCCTAAACAGGCGAGCCTGGGCTTTCACAGTAAACAGACATGTTTAATTACAATTAACAACCCATTACATGACTGCTGTTTATTTATATTATGTTTTTTTTCACTCAGTATACAGTTTCAGCTCACATTAGTCCCCGTTTCTTAATTTCCGTCTTTCCTGCTGTTTATAACAATGTACATTCATATTTATGTAGACTGAATTCGTAATTTTGCTGATCAGTTTAAGTTGTCCTTTAGAGCCACACTGTAACATTCTTTATCTGACCTATATTACAACATAACACTAAAACCAGCTGCTAGTTACTCAGAACAGGTTATTTCTAGCTCGGTCCCAAGCCCCGGATAAATGGTGAGGGTTGCATCAGGAAGGCATCCGGTGAACACATTTGCCAAATAAGTATGCGAGTTCATACTAATTTTTCAAGCAGAAGGGTGATGTGCAGAGTTTTGGCTCTTACAAGGGCATAAAGTTGATGAGGCCACACAGTGAAGAGTTGGGGAGAGTTGTGGAAGCTAGGTTCAGACAGAGGTGACAGTGTGGTGAACAACCGTATGGTTTCATGCCAGGAAGAGCACCGTGTATTCGATTTTTTGCCTTTGAGACTGCTGATGGAGAAGTATAAGAGATGTCAGAAAGAGCTACACTGCGTCTTTGTGGATTTAGAGAAAGCTTATGAACAGGGTCCAAGGAGGAACTGTGGTGGTGTATGAGGAAAGTCCCTCGAGTGGCTGAAAGAGTAATGTTATATTAGTGGCAGACAGTATGATAACAGCGTGACGCGGTGCGATGTGCTGTAGGGGACAGAAGCTTCAAGGTAGAGGTGGGCTGCATAAGGATCGGCCCTGAGTCCCTTCTGATTTTGCTCTGGTGATGGACAGACTACAATGAGGTCAGACAGGATTGGCCGTGGACTACTGACGTTGTCAGACCGACATTGTGAAAACCCCTGTATGAGAACAGGGAAGGTAAGAAGAGAACTCTGGAGAGTGGAGGTATAATCTGGAAAGGAGAGGAATGAAATCACTGTAGTAAGAACGAATACATGTGTGTAAATGAAAGGGAGTCAGGTGGGAACATCAGGCTACGGGATCAGTGGTCACAAGGTCCGGAGTCAGGTACTTGGGATCAACTGTCAGAAATGTGGGGTGTGGAAAGGAGGTGAAGAAGAGGGTACAGGCAATGGAGTTAATGGAGGAAGAGTGTCAGAGTGGGCTGTGTGACAAAAGGGGTCGCAGCAAAAGTGAAAGGAAAGATTTATAAGAGAGTAAGTGAGACCAGCCTTGTTTGTATGGCTGAGAGACAGTGGCACTGACAAAGAGACAGGAAGCAGAGATGAGGTGGCAGAACTTAAGAATGTTGAAGTTCTCTTTAGGCGTGTCAGGATGGACAGGGATTAGGAATGAGATCATCAGAGAGACAGCACAGGTTTGGAAATGGGGAGACAACTTCGTGAGGGAAAGACTGAGATGGTTTGGACATGTGCCGAGGAGGATGTGGATATATTAGTAGGAGGATGTTGAGATGGAGCGTGCCAGGCAAGAGACAGAGAGGACTACCAAGAGGAGTTATTGGTTGGTGGTAATGAAGATATGCATGGAGTTTTGGGGGTTATAGTAGAGGACGTGGAGGCCAGGGTTGAGGTGAAAAAGTTTAAACTCGCTTGGCGACCCCTGATAAAGGGAGAAACCGAAGAAGAGAGAGAAAAGAAGAGAAGAAGAAGATTACACATAACACTGCCTCTACCTATTTGCTTGGTGTGTTTTAATGTTTTAATTTTCAAGTGAGCAATTGCATATAAGAATAACATTTTTTAGACATCATTTTAATAATGTGTTGTTGCATTCTTTTCAATTGTGTGATTAATACGTAATTAATTTCTTAATGTCATAGCAATTTTCCAAACCATCAGTGTGTACAAATCACAGAATCACCTGTGTTTATATTTTTGTAGTTAAGTACAGTGGTACCTCGGTCCGAGTACCGAAGCAAATGTTTCCGATAAGGAATACAGTAAATTTTAATTACTCCCGTTCCAGACCCCCAGAAAATCCACACGTCTAAGGCATTGTATTGTACCAGGAGCTCCCTGATTATGACGGTATATCTTCTGACAAATCCATCAAAGGTATGTATCATGAACTTAGGAGTTTAACTAGTGTTTGGTAGAGCGGCCTATACTGTATCATAGCCTATGATAAGTAATGATGAAGTAAGTTAATGTTTAAAACATTTACATTAACATACAGTTGGCTAAAATCATTAACACAAAACTTATTTTATGACAAAGTGTTCAAAACTTTCATGAAATTTAGTGAGTAATGGATTGAAAGTGAAAATTGGTGAACTCAGGGCACTAGCATAGCTGCTCAGCTACCTGCAGCCTGTGTTCTTGAGCATTCAATTCCTGTTTTGCTTTCGGTTGTCTCTTATAAGCTAACCTTTTTAGGACCCATAGAGATTTATTTGCACTGAGAATACTGAGATGTATTTGCACTGAGAGTACTGAGAGTACTGTAGATGTAAAAATAAAGAAAAACACCGCAGAGGTCTTCTCTGAGCAAGGGTTATTGTGAACCTGAATCATGAATTGTGAATCGAGTTTTGGCTGAAACGAGTCACACGGCTTGACTCATACAAGTTTAAGCAACTGCGTCGAGTAACGAGCAAATGATGAGAACCGAGACACATTTTTCGAGTCAAAATGTGTCCAGAACCGAATTTGACAAGTTTCTGAGGTTGTCGAGAAACAAAGTACCACTGTAAATGTATTATTTTAAAATGTATACGTTACAAAACTTATAATGAGCTATGGAATTGAGTTGAGTGGCGTGACTTTGGATTATCTACCATGAGCATGTTCACTGTTCAGCTGGATTGTCTGGAGATGCATTTATTTTGTACTGAATATGAAGTACTTTTGTTGTGCACATGGTGGTTTTATCACTGCTTTAGGGCACTGTGGAATTTCCTTCAGGAAAAGCAGGTCTAGCTGATGTGAGTTCATTTATCTCTGATACTGCTACATCGTTGATGACTGATTGTTGTACTTTTGAGTGACAGTGAAAATAAGAAAGACTCACCAGAGTAATCAAGTATAATTATGTTTCAGCAAACTTTTTTAAACAGAGTAACTTTAGCCTTGTGACTCACTAGACTTAAAACTATCTGACTAATCACAGTCAATACAAAGTAAAACCTATCCATCTTAGCCAGATGCAGACTTGTCAGAAAATCTTATTTTACTCTACTAGAATTACAGTGACTAAAGTATTGGTCAGCTTTCATGTAATCCATGTTTAAAAATGGTGCCAGGATCCCTATAATGGCTCAGCCTTGTCAGAGAGAGGATATTTTGTGTATACGGACTTTGTGTTAGCATAGATGGTGAGATAAGCCCCATAACAAAACATCCCATTCTATTTCAAATACAGCGTCTCAGGCTCACATCTCGCTGTGACCTCATGTCACTTCACTGAAACAGACTTACTTTTGAAGAATAAGCAGCATCACAGACTTGACACAAACAATCTTCATTAATTATAGACTTGGCCCCTTATGAACATGCATTTCTGTCAATACTATTTCCAAGAATGACATCATACCCATATTTCTTTTCTTTCCACCAATGTATGAGGAAAATATCCACATGTTACCCTACATTACTACTAACTCATCTCTTTCTCTTATACTCCCACTCACTTTCTGTATCATTTGCAAATACCACCTGCCCACCAATTACATCACACTGGTTTCCAGATGCATTAGTGATTTGACAAGAACAGATGCTGGTTTTACTGACAAGCAGAATTTTCTCCCCCACCTTCATATGCAGCAACTATAAAGCTGTTGACATATGTTCTCAACATTTCCCTAATAATAAAGCCAACACTACAGCCACTGGAAGCTCTCCCACCAGCAGTGCTGCATGCCTTGAAGCCATATTTCTGGCAGCCAAAGACTGGCCATGAGTTGGTTCTCATGACACATCCTAAAACGTATTTCAATCACAGCGGTTCAGCCTGCCAACACAATATATAAAAACCAGTCACAAGGTGCCCACACTGATATCACGTGTTTAATTAACTTTAGTGAACAGTTGAATCCATTTTACATATTCATTGATATATAGTGGAAATTTTATATCTTAAGTATGTAATTGGCCAACTTTGATATTTACTTCACTGCATTTCCTAAACCATTTTCCACTACTATTCATGTGACACATTTCCAGTGTTAGTTATGGAACATACAGGGGCGAATTTGCCATTTCTGGAGCCCCAAGCAAACTTAAATCTGGAAGCCCTAATCAAAGACTTTGTTTTTATATATTTTATTTTATTTTACAGCAAAATGCAATAGTTACCCACCTCATGTAATCTTTATACTTATTGTCTTATTGCAGAAAGAATTTAACTATTTTGGTTTCAGCAAATGCTTTGATTGTCCTCCATGTTCAGTTATCTAGGAACTCTCTGCTCAGCAGGTTGTCTTTATTGAGACATGGATGAGTGCAGGAAATGTTTAATCAACTTTAAAGGGGAGAAGATTCTTTGTCCTGAAGCAACAGTAATGGAAAATTGTTTTTCAGCCAACCACTTATGGCCTCTAGGGGGCTTCCCTGATCTCTGGGGCCCCATGCATTTGAGTGGTTGGCGTGGTGGTAAAGATCACTAAATGCAAGACAAATGTATCGAATTGTCTATTTTAGTCGCGTCAGGTCACAAGCAGACTTTTCTAATAATTAAAATGCTGGAAATGAAATGTTGTCTACTAGCTGAATACTCTATGTGCATCATGATACACTATAAAGATTTAAAGACAGAGATATAAATGTGTATATATCTATTATATATAATTACTCCACTCAGTAGTTTGAATAACCACTTTAGAAATTTGGGAGGTTAAAAATGCCTGGGCAGAACTGTATTCATGGCTGCAGTCCCTGGATGCAGCTGTTGGTGTAGGCAGTTTTTAAGTGCAAAAACATTAGCCAGGATTGGGCTTCTATCCACTTTTCTCATTACACAACTTTCCCCATTCTGGCACGGCATCACAATCTCACACACATCTGTCTAGGCCCAACAAGCTGTTTCTGAATGTCAGCTGTTGTAGATGTCAGGACCCTGGGAAAGCGATATCTCTCACTCCCTCTCTCACTCACTATGGCCTTGTAATGCCAATTGATAGCCCTTGAAGCCTAGGGTCTACACCATGATCATATTGGGTTGAATATAATTGTATGGAAATTAATTGCATCTCTGTGAATGTATGTTCTGTTTGTACAGAGATTTTTTATACTTTTGTTTAATCGATGTATACAGAAGAAAAGTGTGTAAATGGTTGTGGCAGACACCTTTGGCACCTACATACAAAATGAATATGTGCCATAGATGGAAAGTTGACTGGAGAACTGCTGCCTCTAGAAAAAGAAACCAGCATCAATTCGGTTTTACTAATATATTCCTAATTAAAGTTAAGCAAAAAATGTGGTGAAAATATGCAAATGACTTACCACATGTTTTTCGACTGCACATTTTAAAACAAAAACAACTCATATTGGAACTTGAGTTTCTTCAGTACAGCACGTAAATTGTCTTTCGTTGGGTTGCATCTATTGAAATGCACTGACATTTCTCAAGTCACGTTTTAGGACAAAGTTGGCCAACAGCAAGCAACTTTCTCAAGAAACATGGCAATCTGTTGTTGTTTTTTATTATAAGGCTATCAATGTGTCAAATTGATAAACAGAAATATTAACACAAAAATTATGAAACAACTACCTTCACATACCCCTCATGCTCTTTTTTAATAGCACCAAAACACAACTAATCTTTTCAGTAAACTAATATTAACTAAACTGTTTCTGAATGTAGTAAGGTAAGACTGATTTGTCACCAATTCTTCAAATTTAATTATTTTTCTCTCTCATTGATAGTCTCAGATCAGAACTGAATTTCCCATATTAAGTTGTAATGAAGGTGGACTCTTTTACTGATACACGCTATAGTAATCCCTCTCTAACTCACACAAAAAATTTATTTGTAATTGCCAAACTCAGATCTGCTCAAATACATGCCACTGTTGCCTTGGCAAGGACAATAAATAGAGGAATTTTCTCAACTGGGGCTCTTGAGACAGCTGAGTGTCTTTAATACAGGTGTTGAGAAGAGGACACAGACTGCTGAGGATTAACTAGCATATATCTGAATTATGTGGCCATCATGTTTGGAGATTTTATTTAATTTTTTATAAAAATGACAAATTGAAATTATGGATTTATATTCACTGGCTGTCTCCCAGTAATAAACAGGTCTAACAAGTGAAAACAGAATTGGACGAGAGCTTTGATGGCATGCATGAATATTCTCTGTAAGGCTTTAATATGTATGATGTTTTTTTTAATACTCATCTAATCAGTTCTCATTCGATCTACAGAAAATGAAAATGTACCTCGTTGAAATACTTTGTTACTGAAGTGCATCACAATCAGTCAGTTACGCGGACGACAACGATACTGAAAGCTGCAATGTTTGAGACCTCACTGGCTCAACCCATGATGTGTCCCAGCTGCCTGAAGGCAGTCACAATCATCAAAATGCAGCCTTCATTTAAGACACAACATTTGCTCATGCTGGCACGGCCTTGCTGGCAGAACAAAGCTACTTTTTATTATTGTCATAATTAATGACCCACAGTGGTTCACCTCTGAATAGGAACTCTGGAAGCCTGTCTCCTTATAAAGGAATTAAAGATGCAAAATGACAGCCAAAAAGGGCTTGATTAATAACAAAGTGAGCCCAGCACTGGGACAACATGACAAACAAGGCAGAACATTGAGCTTGGCATCATATGAATTCATCAGTTCAACTCTCCAACATTTTAGATAAACAAATGCCTGACTTGTCTGAAGCCTGATGGGCCTATTGAAATTAGAAGCCACTGGAATCAGTATGCTCACAAACAACACAAATAATGCAAGCTAGCATGCACCAGGGGCCAAGCGAGGCAAAAATGCAACTAACTATTCAGTGGCTTTTTAAAATAATTTGTACTTCACAGCAGAATCCTTTAGTCATTGTTTTCACTTAATACAGCAGTTTAGTCTTTAATTTTCGTTTGGTTACACAAAATGGTTCAATAGCTACTATAACCTATTTAATTTGACTTTTATTTCATTGCAGACAACCTGAACTGGATAAATTTCATGTTTTGTCTGGTCAACTTCATTTCATTTGTTAATGAACATCCATTCCTGCATTTCAGATCAGCAACACATTTCAAAAAAAGTTGGGACGGTAAAGCATTTACCACTTTGTAGTGTTGCCAATCCTGTTCACCACACTTAGGGTGTTTTGGCACAGAGGATACCAAGCGATTTAGTGTTTCAGGTGTTATTTCGTTGTTGAAATTTGCATTTCAAAATTTTCCACACATTCTCTATTGTGGACAGGTCAGGACTGCAGGCAGGCCAGTCCAGTACCCGTACCCTCTTCTTTTGCAGCCATGCCTTTTTAATGTGTGCAGCATGTTGTTTATGTCTTGTTGAAAAATGCATGGACGTCCCTGGAAAACATGATGTTCTGAAGGCAGCATACAGTGGGGCAAAACAGTATTTAGTCAGCCACTGATTGTGCAAGTTCTCCTACTTAGAAAGATGAGAGAGGTCTGTAAGTTTCGCCATAGGTACACTTCAACTATGAGAGACAAAATGAGAAAAAAAATCCAGGAAATCACACTGTAGGATTTTTAAAGAAATTAATTGTAAATCATGGTGGAAAATAAGTATTTGGTCACCTACAAGCAAGCAAGATTTATGGCTCTCACAGACCTGTAACGTCTTCTTTAAGAAGCTCTTCTGTCCTCCACTCATTACCTGTATTAATGGCACCTGTTTGACCTCGTTATCTGTATAAAAGACACCTGTCCACAGCCTAAAACAGTCAGACTCCAAACTCAACCATGGCCAAGACCAAAGCTGTCGAAGGACACCAGGAAGAAAATTGTAGATCTGCACTAGGCTGGGAAGAGTGAATCTACAATAGGCAAGCAGTTTGGTGTGAATAAATCAACTGTGGGAGCAATTGTAAGAAAATGGAAGACATAAAAGACCATTGATAATATCCCTCGATCTGGGGCCCCACGCAATATCTCATCTCATGGGGTCAAAATGATCATGAGAAACAGTGAGCAAAAATCACAGAACTACAAGGAGGGACTTGAGGAATGACCTGCAGAGAGCAGGGACCAAAGTAACAAAGGCTACCATCGGTAACACACTACGCTGAGAGGGACTCAGATCCTGCAGTGCCAGGCGTGTCCCCCTGCTTAAGTCAGTACATGTCCAGGCCCATCTGAAGTTTGCCAGAGAGCATATGGATGATCCAGAAGAGGACTGGGAGAATTTTATGTGGTCAGATAAAACCAAAATAGAACTTTTTGGTAAAAACTCAACTCGTCGTGTTTGGAGGAAGAAGAATGCTGAGTTGCACCATACCTACTGTGAAGCATGGGGGTGAAACAACATGCTTTGGGGCTGTTTTTTTTTGCAAAAGAGACAGGATGACTGATCCATGTTAAGGGAAGAATGAACAGGACCATGTGTCGTGAGATTTTAAGCCAAAACCTTCTTCCATCAGTTACAGCATTGAAGATGGAATGTGGCTGGGTCTTCTAGCATGACAATGATAGCAAATACACCGCTTGGGCAACAAAGGTGTGGCTCCGTAAAAAGCATTTCAAGGTCCTGGAGTGGCCTAGTCAGTCTCCAGACCTCATCCCCATAGAAAATTTGTCGAGGGAGTTGAAAGTCCGTGTTGCCCAGAGACAGCCCCAAAACATCACTCGTCTAGAGGAGATCTTCATGGAGGAATGGGCCAAAATACCAGCTACAGTGTGTGCAAACCTGTTGAGGACTTACAGGAAACGTTTGACCTCTGTCATTGCCAACAAAGGTTATGTTACAAAGTATTGAGTTGACCTTTTGTTATTGACCAAATACTTATTTTCCACCATAATTTACAATGAAATTCTTTCAAAAACATTTTTTCTCATTTTGTATCTTATAGTTGAAGTGTACCTATGAAGATACTTACAGACCTCTCTCATCTTTCTAAGTAGGAGAACTTGCACAATCAGTGGCTGACTAAATACCTTTTTGCCCCACTGTATGTTACCCTTAGATCTAAATGTACTTTTCTACATTAATGTTGCCATGACAGAAGTGTAAATTACCTTTGCTCAGGTCACTGACACAATCCAATATCATGACAGACCCTGGCTTTTGGATGGGCTTTTTCGTATTTGGTCTGGAGCACACGCCATCCATTTTTTCCACAAAAAGATCTGGAATACTGATTGGTCTGACCACAATACATTTTCACTGTGTGATGGTCTATCCTAGATGCCTCTGAGCCCAGGGAAGTCAACACCACTTCTGGACATGGTTAACATAAAGTTTTAAGTGGTATTTGTGAATGTAACTCTGCATTGTAGTGCTTGACAACGGTTTGCCAAATTAATCCTCTGCCCATGTGGTTACTGTATATCAGCAGTTGATGGATGGTTTGTGATGCAGTGCCATCTGAGAGAACGAAAATCATGGCGTTCAGCTTAAGCATGCATCCTTGGCCCTGATGCAGTGAAATTCACTGTTTAACATTATGCACTGTAGAGGGAGAAATATGCAAATCCCTTTCAATCTTTATTTGAGGAACATTGTTTTGAAACATTTCTATACACACAAAGGGTAAATGTATACATCATTAATAAAGTATTTTGACATGATAATCCCAGTCTTATTACCTCAAAACCACTGAAAACGTGTTAAAGAGGACATTCCAAAAGCTGGGACTGAGATCCTCGAAAAATCTAGAGAGATTCTCTAATTGAGGAGTGCTCTCAGCTTACTTGAATTGTATTACCCAAACTCATACACATGGTAGGAAAGTATAATGATGGAGCCATACACATAATATACTGGGTTATTATGCATACTAATATGCCATGTACATATGTGCATTATTCCATGTCAAATTAATTGAGGATAATGCATATAGACTTGATTTATATATGAAAAGCATTGTACGAGTAATTAAAAGTCTGAATGTGCTTCTGTATACACTATAAAACAGTTGTGAAAAATTCTTTATACTAGCGCCAGGAGCTCATCAGTAGAGTAAGTGTTTTGCTTTTACTTTTCACTTTCAGTCCATTTTACCACTAAATTATATGAGATTTATCAGCACTTTATTGTAAAATAATCTTTGTGTTAATGATTTTGGCCAACTGTAGGTTAATGTAAGTATTAACATACTTATCGTTAGTATCCTTTCCATATCTTCACTGGGATACAGTATAGACCGCTCTACCAAATATTTGTTAAACTCCTCAGTTCATGATTTTAGCTGACATATTTAACTTATGAAGGATTTGTTGGAACATATCCCCTTTGTAAATCAGGGAGCATCTGTACAATACAACTCCATTAATGCATATAATGCCTTATACAGTGTGGATTTTCTGGGGGTTTGGAATGGATTCATTCAATTCTCTTTATTCCTTATGGGAAAAATCTGCTTGGTACTTGTTTTTGGTTCTAGACAAGCCTTCTGGAACAAATTAACGATGAGAACCGAGCTACGACTCTAATATCATAAAATAGAATATGTCAGTCTAATGTCTTATATTGTTATGTTGTGTAAGATAGCATTCAACAACTGCCATTAGGCATTCACTGTAACTGAGTTTTGTGACTAAATGTTTCCACACTTTCCTCAATACCGGTAAATGTATTGCATTTTTTTTCTGTGTTTAACATCCATATGCATACCATAAACCTGATGAAGTAGTTAGAGTATAACTTAAAACATGTGGAGTTGTCCTGTAAAATGGAATCTTTCATATATTTTGCTTCAAACACACTGAAAAAGTTTTCTAAAAAAGAAACATTTTGAAAAAGGGAACCACATCAGTGAATAAAGACAGAAGCCACTTTGCTTTTTTTAATGCATTGTTTGTGCTCTTGCCATTTGAGTCCCATAGTCCCTGAGCAGCATGAGAAAGTGGCTAAGCCTCCAGCGGGAGTGCAGGAGTTCTTCCAGCTCTCAGTAGCCTTGCTCCTTACTCCTACCCTTTGTGGCTCACAGTGAGCGAGAGGCCAGAAGAATGCAGGCAAAAGCAGACTACTGCCTCGGACAACTTCAATGTTAATTTCCCTTTCATCTTGTGTGAGAAATTGGTGTTGGTGTGGTGCTGACCTCTGGCATTATGAGGTCAAGTGTTGAAATTTGATGTGCGCCTCTCAGGCAGACTGGACTCTGGACATTGAGGATGTTCACTGATGGAAGGGCTGCAGGAGGGCTGCACTCTTTACACTTAAATTATCGCCCAATACTATTTAAAGAACATAGGTAGATTTTAGATGTAGGAACACTTTTATTGACCAGAGAAGTTTTTCTGTTCCTGTTATGAAAATCAACATCAACACTGGGGTAGTTTACAATTAGTCATTTAGCAGAGGGCATTTAGAATTCAAACAATTATGGGTTGGCAGAGGTCCATAGTCTAGTATCTTAACCACTAGACTCCCACAGTCCCATTTATCAACATATGATTTAAACTCCAGTATGATTATAACCATGCAGGCATAAACAACATGTCAACAGCTTTGTGTTTTCACCTGTTTATCTCAAGATTAACCCAAGATTCATGCTCATATCATCCTCATAGAGTTAAATACTAAGCTCTGAATTACATACTTTTCCTGTGACGTAGTCTGCAAACTTCCCAACTTCTACCCAAGTGAACATTTCCAAAATATAGTAGGATTAGAGAGTGGGAGGATGTAGTACAACTAAGCAGATCACTCAGATATGATTTTTAAGATAACACTTGATAATTTGGCTTTTACAGATAGCTAGCAGGCTGAACAGGACCAATTTATTGTTTGTTTTTGCTTGTTTTTTATGTTTTATCTTGGATTTTAAAGGACTTTTTATCTCTGCTGATTTTCAGTCTTATTTGTATTATCCCCAGAAGGAGAGATCACAAGGCAGCAGAAGGCAGAGCTTTTAAGCGACAGGCAAAATACAAACATTTGAAAATGTATTTCATGGTAATTATGTCAAGTTTCATGGCCCAAGCAGTGCACTGAGGCACCGCCTAGATGCCTTAATTTGTATAGAAATTGTAATCATTTGTTCATTTTAAGGTGAAAATTGCATTTTTTAATTTAAATTGTATCCTGTGTGGTAGGCCATTATCTTGCAAAATTGTCTCTGTGTATTAGAGTCTATGCCCAGGCGTCACGCGTGTTAAGTGCTGACTGGTTTTCAAAAGCACACTTTGATGCACATATCTCCTCATAAAATGCACTGGGGCTTGCACATTATTTAGTGTTTAGGGCATTTCCATTTTTGCTATTAACATGAATTAGTCAGGAAGCTGTGTGCTGGATTTTTATTTCCTTTTTTTTTTTTACTAAAAGCAAACATGCAAATAGCTTTTGTGATTTATGTTCATTTTGTATCTTGGATTGACATTTTTTTCTCTCAGGTGAAATGGAAGGAGAGAACTATGATGCAGTACATGAAACAGCCAGCAAGGAAGAGGTAGCTTGAAAGTGACTTCCTTTCTTCTGCAGGAGTGTAGGGTTTAGGGTTAGTGAGACTTCCAGTTTGTTCACAGCTTAATTTTGAAGTGATGCTGAAGTGTGGAGATTAGAGACTGGGGGCACAGAGGAGTACACAGAGCAGACAGCCTAAGGAATAACAGGTTATTATGGAGGACTATAATCTTGTATTTCACTGCCTAGAGACAGCAAATGAAAGGCTTTGCTTAAGAGAGAAAAACTTCCTGCAAATTGAAGGGAGAAATGAACTTGTCTTAGTCATATTGACAAAGACATAGGGAAAAAGGTCCATTGTGTAAGAGTACAATGTGTCAGAAAAAGGAAAATATCTAACAATGGGTTTGGCTGAAAGGATACAGTATTTTCCTATAACAATCTCCCCCCAAGTAGTCTACTTTCCAATTATTAGGTAATCATGTGATCTGTCAGTGTAAGCTGATTGTGGGAATGCAGAATCTCCTCAATAGAGATCAGACAGACAGACTCAGGTACATAATGTGTCCTGGAATAATTATGGGATTTAAGAAAATGTTAACTTTGTAAGTGCTTTCTTTGGGACATTTTCAAATGGTTGACACAGCAGCGTCTGTGCTACACAATAGCCTTAGGCGCTGTTCGGAAAGGGGGGCATCAGACTTTAGACATGTTTTCTCCTTGTAATGAAAATGTTTAGGTGACTCAAAATTGACATTATTATCATAGCAGCAAGCCTCTAATTAGCATTAATGTCTTATATTCTTTCTCTCTCTCTCTCTCTCTCTCTCTCTCTCTCTCTCTCTCTCTCTCTATATCTATATATATATATATATATATATATATATATACATATGTTTGTGTGTTCTCGTCATTAATTTGTTCCATAAGGCTTGTCGAGACTCGAAAACAACTAATACCGAGCAAATTTTTCCCATAAGGAATAATGTAAATTGAAATAATCAGTTCCAGACTCCCAGAATATCCCCACTGTATAAGGCTTTATGTGCATTAATGGAGTTGTATTGTACGAGTGCTCACTGATTTACGATGGGGATATGTTGCGACAAATCCATCATAAGTAAAAATTTTCCTGAACTGGGGAGTTTAATGAGTGTTTGGTGTATCAGTCCCTGACAAGGCTTCCCTGAGTTGGTTTCTTATTCGCATTTTCCGATCCACATGAAATGATTACAAATACATTATGGTGGCCATATAAGAAGATTCCACTTCACGATAAGTAAGTAAGTTATTGTTTAAAACACTTACATTAACCTACAATTGGCCAATATTATTAACACAATGCTTATTTTATAATATCTCATGTCATTTATAAAAATCTCATGTAATTTAGTGAGTAATGGAATGAGGCAAAGCACTTATTCTTGTGGTTACCTCGTTCTGGAGCATTCAATTCCGGCTTTGCTTTTGGGTTTCCTTTGGTTTGCTGTCCTAAACTAACCTTTTTAGGACCCATTTATTTGCGCTAAGAATGCAGTACTGTAGATGTAAAAAAAAAAAAAAAACACGATAAACAGAGTGCAAATCTTTTCTGAGCAAGAGCTACTGTGAATTGTTTCAGATATAGTGAATAATGAGAATGTACTTTAATGTAAAGATCCTACACAACGTATATAACTAATGGAAAAAAAGTAATGAGACTTAAACATTTTTATTTATTTTTTTGGCAATATTGCACATACTGTATCTGAAAGGATGTTTTATGAGATCACACAACTCAAAAGACAGCTGAAGAGAGTTGTCCCAGAGGATAATCACATTTAGTGAGATTTCATCATTGGAGGACCTACAGATCACTTAAGCCTGACTTATTCATAATGTACTACTCTTAAATCCTGTTAATCACAAAATGAATGTACCTTTGCATTGTACATGGCATTTGAAGAAACACAATTTCATTGCTAACTCTTTGGGCTTGTGAGTATTAGGCCCATAATCACTAGACTACACAATGGAATGTACTGATAGATGATTCTCCAGACAATGTCCTCATGGTCAGGTCTGGGGGCCATGTCCTTGGGCTACTGTGAAGACAGTGACACTGAGGCATCTCTGTTGTGACACTGCTTTTAAACACTTCTTTATTCACAGCTCACAGCTCTGCTCAATTAATGGCAAGTATTTTTAGCATCTTAAATCACTACCACTGTCAAGATGCTCTTGACTTCAAAAGCACTGCAAAACACTGCATTGTTGAGAAGGGAATTATGTCATGATTACAGTTGTAGTGAGATCAAACGGCATTGAGCAGAGTCTCTGTGATACATGCCAATAAATATTTTTCCCTTTCAAGAATAGTGAATAGTAATATTAGGGATTAAAAATGTGTGTAGGCTGTGTCAGCTCAGCATTTGCTTACGATGAACTCATCAGTTGGAGGAATTGGGAGTAATGTATTCCATGACAAAATAACTTACTTGAAGTTTTAGTTATTGTAAATTCACAGAAGAAATAACCCAAATGGTGATTCTTGTCCATTTTCAATGCTTTAATCAATAACAGTGCTACAGTAAAGACACAGACAGGCTTAATGTAGAAAAGCCAATACAAGTTCTCACTATGCCATTTTTTCATACAGCAGAATAAATTATGCCATGATAATATACATACATGCTGAACACAAAAATAACAAAGCAAATAACAAATGTTCAAAAATAGGAATGTGATAATAAAGGTAGAAAGAGTTCTGGCAGGTGTAGAATGAAAAAGTGCTTTAAATACATCAACGGTAGATTAAAGCATGTGTTAGAAATGAATGCTAGACACTGAAAAATCTTTTACATGTATTGTTTTTTGTATTTTTGTTCCTACAAAATGTTTGAAACGGTAATATGAAATTCTTTGCAGTTTTAGGTGGCACATGGTCCCATGCCTGAGTGAATTTAGCCTTTTTGTTTGTTTGTTGAGTTTTTTTTCTCTTTTGTTTTTTTTTGGCATGCTGCAAACTGGGTTCCATGTTGCTATTTTTGGCAATTTCCAGTTTAAGTATAATATTATTTGGTTTAGGCTGAAAAGCTGAAAAATGTCAATCTTAGATCGTCAAAGATATGAAGGTTGTTTTTGCGATGGAGTGAACAGTATGAAAGTGAACCTCAGAGCACACTGTAAACTTAAAAAATATACTCTGAATATTTTTCAAGGGTGATTTTGCAATTGGATTTTTTCAATTGGAAAGAATCAACAAATGTCATGTTAAAGGGTGATTTTATATACAAGAAGCTTGTTTTTTGATGCCCATTGGTACAAAAATGCAATCGTAAATGGGCAATATAATATAATTTATGTATTGTATATGTATCCAACCATTACTCATCTTAGACAGAGCCAATTCACATGATACAAACACTTCATTCTACAGTGTGACTAATCAGTTTATCAACAAGTGCTACACCATTTAGTGTATCTTCAAAAGCACAATTACATTTTTTGTAACCACTGCAGTAGGGAGTCCGTACAATGCCCTGTCAAAAGCTATTACAAATATATTAGAACATCTGAATTGCAAATTGTGAGGTAATCATTGCAACTGGAAATGCATAGAGTGGGGCAAAAAAAATATTTAGTCAGTCACTGATTGTGCAAGTTCACTCTTCCCAGCCTTGGTGCAGGTCTACAATTTTCTTTCTGATGTCCCTTCGACAGCTCCTTTGGGGTCTTGGCCATGGTTGAGTTTGGAGTCTGACTGTTTGAGGCTGTGGGACAGGTTTCTATTTATACAGATAACAGGTCAAAACAGGTGTCATTAACACAGGGGTAAACGAGTGGAGGGACCAGAAGAGCTTCTAAAAGAGAGAAGTTACCAGGTCTGTTGAGAGCCAGAAAATCTTGCTTGTTTGTGGGTGACCAAATACTTATTTTCCACCATGATTTACAATTAAATTCTCTAAAAATCCTACAATGTGATTTCTGGATTTTTTTTCTCATTTTGTCTCTCATAGTTGCAGTGTACCTATGATGAAAATTACAGACCTCTCTCATCTTTTAAGTTGGAGAACTTGCACAATCAGTGACTGACTAAATACTTTTTGCCCCACTGTATGTGATGCAGTTGATGTCAAGGCAGCATACAAAGAAAGAAAGGAAAGTACAAAAAGAAAAGAGACAAAAAAACGTGTGAGACACTAAAATTGATGGAATGTTGAATAGACTTTATAAGTCCCATGAGATATTTAAGTAGTGTTTTGGAATCAGTGCTTTCAGTAATGACAGCATAATACCTTGATACACATTTAAGAGCATTTTCAAGAGCAAAGTTCAAAATATTTAATGGAAATGTTGTCTTACTCAATAATGCAAAAATCATCAATTAAATAAACACTGATGAATGTCACCTTCTGATGATTTAGGCCATAAGGCAGCTTTAAGACCATTTTCATTTCAAACTACAGGTATGCGCCATTTAACCACCATCATCTGTTCATTGTAATGATCAAGATCTTAACAATTATAATAAAATTATAATAGGAAACAAAAATTCCTTGCGTCTGTAAACAGCCAATCAGCTTGGTCACACTCAGTCAACACTATGAGCAGAGGTGGGAGTTTAAGAGCAGGACGTCACGCATGTGTGTGTGTATGTGTGTGTGTGTAACGACCTTACAGGTTTTGGTGTTCGCTTTGATGAGATTGTCCTAACTTGGTTGATGTGTTAGAGACTTCTTTGTGCAAGTGACTCATGTTTGTGTGTATGACTTTGTGCTGCTTATTTGAGTGTATGTGTCTGTCCCATTGTAAGTAGTACTACTTTGTTTATCCACCCCACCACCTGTACAGTGGTGCTTGAAAATTTGTGAATTCTTTAGAAGTTTCTATATTTCTGCATAAATATGACCTAAATATCATCAGATTTTCACACAAGTCCTAAAAGTAGGTAAAGAGAACCCAGGTAAACAAATGAGACAAAAATATTATACTTTGTAATTTATTTATTGAAGAAAATTATCAAATATGACATATTAGTGAGTGGCAAAAGTATGTGAACCTCTACAATTAGCAGTTAAATTGAAGGTGAAATAAGAGTCAGGTGTTTTCAATCAATGGGAGAACATCAGGCGTGAGTGGGCACCCTGTTTAAAGAACAGCGATCTATCAAAGTCTGCTCTTCACAACACATGTTTGTGGAAGTGTAATCATGGCACGAACAAAAAAAGATTTCTGAGGACCTCAGAAAAAGAATTGTTGATGCACATCAGGCTGGAAAAAAGGTTACAAAACCATCTCTAAAGAGTCTGGATCCACTAATCCACAGTCAGACAGATGTGTACAAATGGAGGAAATTCAACACTATTGCTACCCTCCCCAGGAGTGGGCTCGACCAACAAAGATCACTCCAAGAGCAAGGAGGCGGTAATAGTGGCGAGGTCACAAGGTCACCAAAGGGTATCTTCTAAGCAACTGAAGGGCCTCTCTCACATTGGCTAATGTTAATGTTCATGAGTCCACCATCAGACAAAAAACTGAACAACAATGGGTGCATGGCAGGGTTGCAAGAAAGAAAGCCACTGCTCTCCAAAAGAACATTGCTGCTTTTTTTTCTGTTGTTTGCTAAAGAGCATGAGGACAAACCAGAAGGTTATTGGAAAAATGTTTTGTGGAGAATGGAAAATAGAACATTTTGGTTCAAATGGAAAGCGTTATGTTTGGAGAAAGGAAAAAACTGTATTCCAGCATTAAGAACCTTATCCCATCTGTGTTGAAAATGGTGGTGGTGCGAAGTATCATGGTTTGGTGCCTGTTTTGCTGGGTCTGGGTTAGAAAGGCTTGGCCCATCATTGATGGATCAATAATGGAATTCTGAATTATATCAGAGAATTGTAAAGGAAAAAATGTCAGGACATCTGTCCATGAACTGAATCTCAAGAGAACGTGGGTCATGTAGCAAGAACAATGACCCTAAGCATGTCGTGTTTTCTACCAAAGGAATGAAAGAAAGAATAAGTTTCATTGTTTTGTGAATTGGCCAAGTCAAAGTCCTGACCTTATTTCAATCAAAATGTTGTGGAAGGACCTGAAGAGAGAGCAGTTAATGTGAGGAAAACCCACCAAACATCCCAGAGTGAGTTTAAATTTCCTCCAAGCCGAGTGCGCAGGACTGATCAACAGTTATAGGAAATGTTTAGTTGTAGTTATTTTGCTGACTGAATAAAATAAAATGGACCAATAAATAAATGACCAAGTATAATATTTTTTGTTTCATTTGTTTAACTGGGTTCTCTTTATCTACTTTTAGGACTTATGTGGAAATCCGATGATGTTTTAGGTCTTATTTATGCAGAAATATAGAAACTTCTAAAGGGTTTACAAACTTTCTAGCACCACTGTATATTCTCTGTCACCAACTATATAAATTGGTTCACATTCACTCACTGAATCTCTGTTTCGTCTGGCTGATTTTCCGTGTTGTTCATATTACTAAAAAAAAAATTATCAATACATTTTTGGCTTCCGTCAAACAAAAGTATCAGGTTCATCCTTTCCCGTACACAGGGTTGTAATAGTACATTACTGCATTTACGGTGAATTTCCATACATTACAAAATTTTTAGAATGTGTGTAACAGTTCCACCCGTGTTTTCAGCGGTATGTCTCACGCATGTATGTATCAATTGCATGCAGTTTTCTTGGGAAAATTCCCTTTATATTTACATTACAGAAAGTATGATAAGTATGATAACTGTAATGTCTGGTCGATGTCCATTTCGGTCAACGACCTGTTTCACAGAAGGCAATGCAGTTGCGGCACATACCTGTAGTGTTAACTTTCCCAATGGCTGATACATGTGGGGGATGAAAGGATTGGAAATTATTGGTGCCCTCACTGGCCACACAATCATGGAGGACGCCCCATTGATTTGCCCAGATCTCTTGGAATGTCAAGCTCAAGTTAAAAACTTTAAGGTCATAGTTATTATGTGCATTATGCTTTATGCATTATATGCAGTTTAAAAAGCTGTTAGCCTTTCTCCATGTGGTAGAAAAAAAAAAAACTGACACAAATATGTAATATATATTTAAAAAAACATTATTACAATAAAAGAAATACACACATTATATCAAATGTAACTGTAATACCATCAGTTGTCCTATGAACAACATGACCCAAATGTTTTGGAATTGGACAAGGACTGCAGTTGTGGCCTGAGTGGTAAAATTGGTAAAATTGGTAAAAGTGGTAAAAAGTACGCTGTGCAGTACATCAGCATATCTAAGCAATGCTCGTGTTCTCCTTGAAGTAATGAAAGAGTCTCACTATGGAATTAATGGCTGAGATCCTGAAATGAGAAGCTGCAGTGTGGTGGGTGCTTATTAATGTTTTGACTCAGCCATATTCTAATAAAGGCTGTCTCTGATTTTGGCTCCTGCTCGTTCCTCGTTCCCTCGTTCCCTTGACCAAAATCCTGGTAATAAAAGAGAGAAGTGATGTCTAATGGATGGTCCATTAATAGGCCTGCCTGTCTCCCACCTGAGCAGTCCAATACGGTCGAGTGCCACCCAGCTTCATCCATCCTTTGTGTGGACAAAAACTCACGTTTTTTGCCAGGTAAGTCCCACGGCCCAGGCTGTGCAGAAAAGACAAACCAAATTAATATTTTTCCAAGGTATGAACTGTCATTCCATAAGGTGAATAAAAAAAAAACAAGCCTATTGCATATTGATTCATAAACAAAGAAAGGCTAATCATAACCGCTAATACACAGTTGATTAGTACGCAGCAGATGGCTGTTTGGAGAAAATAAATGAACCACCTGTTCCCTACTGCTGTCATTCATCCCTGTCATACAGTTTTCTTCTGCATGTTCCCCATTAGGTCTGTCACCATCTGCTTTCTGTGTACCGCACTCCATCATCTAGCAGCAGATCAGGACATACTATTCATACAGTAATCTCCATCATCCATCAGCACACAGCTAGCATGCTGCATCCAGGTATACCTTTTCAAAGCCACAATGGCTATGAAATATTAATTCTAGTCAGATTGAAAAGATAAAGATCATATCCTGCATGCCAATACAGACAAAGTTCAGAGAGAACATATTTCCGCCAGATAGGTAGAATGTGACCTGATACAGCTAAAATGGTGTGACTAATATAGTACCAGAGGGCACAGTCTCTTCCAGTTTCTCTTGCAGTCAGACTTTCCTGGGAAATCTTTATCAGGAGCATGTGTCAGGACAAACCTGCAAGCTGATCCAGGGTCAAAGGGCGACAAAAGTCTTACCCACTACTCAGGACTGTATAAGTGGGAAGTTTCACACCTCAAAAGGTTTCAATTTGGCTACACAAGCTAAAAACATTAGGAGCATTGCAGTAGGTGACAACGGGCACAGGGAACAGGGCAGGAGGTCAAGAGGCAATCCAAGGTCAGGATTTAGTCAGTGAAGGACAGGGCTAAAAACTAAGGAAGTAACAGTTAACCCCTCCTGGCTGCTTCCCTTTTAAAACAGAAAAAGTATCCAGGCCTCCCTGAGAGTATATCCTAGAGTCAAACTGGAAATTGGAATTATTAAATTAGCACAAGGTGATCCAGCGAAACCTAGCTAAAAGAAGAAGAAAAGTAATGCCAAATATGGGACTCTGTAGACTGACAGTATATATTCTGTACTATTGTGTTTTATTAATAACTTTTTAATTACTTGAAAATCAATTTACAAATTCAAAACATCAGTATGATGTATACAGTTTACTCTAACAGGAAAAAACTGTCAGATATTAGGAAAACCAGATTTGGGTCACAATCAAGCCTTAGAGTAGCATCTAAAGTATTTCTCACCGCTGGTGCATCTGATCTAAGCCCTTTAAGAGGCCTAGACACAATAATCACTGAATGAAAATGTCAACAGTAATAAGAAAGGTTATGTACCCAGACCAGAGGAAGTTTAAAACAGAAGCCTTCGTGATTATTGGACAAAAAAGCCCCCTTATGAGCCTAAGCCTGTTGGTATTAGCTTCTGGCTTGTCAACTGTGTCAGATGTGTGGCCCTTTGATATCTCTGACAAGTGGAGGGGGTTATTTTCACCTCTGCTGCATTTTTTGTGGTACACGGCAGCACCAGGGTGGGGCAGAGCGACGATGCCCTTGGACGCTACCAGGCATCTGTCAAAATGACAGTAAGTGAGGGTTAACAAATGTTTGCGTGCGGAGAAAGGAGGCTGTCAGGAGCAGGCAGAGTGCATGGTAGCAGGCCCATACCTGTGGGTGGGAAAGCTGTCTGTACTGGAGACGCTTAGCCTGGCAGCTGGCAAAGTAATCACCAACGATTTAACTGTGCGCTCTCTCTCTCTACCTCCCTTGTCTGAAGCCTTCCTTTACTGTCATCACAGGTTTACTCCTAAATCCATTTCAAACGCACACTTAGCCTCTCCTCTTCCCCCTGGAGATGCTCTACTGGCCATGGAGCACACACGCCACCCACTGTAGCCTGCACCCTCTAAGCTGCCAGTGCAAGTTAATGAACCATCAGACAGATATTTAACAAACACTCAGCAAGATGTTAAGCCAAGCTTTGACTCCAACTATATATTTTTTATATAGTTTATATTTTTGGAAATCTTATTTTTTAAATGATGTTCAGGTCATTTAAACCCTCAGAGAAAGGGTAAAATGTCACAAACCCTATTATAGTATAACAGTACTAGTAATAATAGTAGTAGTAATGTTATAGTATAATAGTAGCATTTGCAACTCAAGATCCAAACCTTTATTGTAAGCTTTAGTGGATGAACTGTTGAATTTAATTTGTATGGTCACCCACTCACACTTTCATACCCAGCTTTCTATCATTGTGGGTACTTTCCATTAATGTACAGTATTATTGCTGTAGCTAACTAATGCCAAAAGAAAGTTTTAGTAAAGCAAAACAATTTTCCGTGCAGGGACTGGCAAAACGACCCCACAAGGTAACAAATGTCTTTGGAATGTAGGAGGAAACCAGAGTTTTCAGTGGAAACTCATACAGACTTCGGGAGAACATGCAAATTCCACCCAAGCCACAATGGGTGTCAAACCTGGGTCTCTGGAACTGTGAGGCGACTGCACCAGTGTTCATTTTCTAACAAAAACTAGACAATGACTAAACTAAAATTAAGTAAAAAGGACAAAAACTAGGATGAAGTGAATTGACACTTTTGTCAACAAATTAAAACAAGACAAAAATGTTTGGCAGAGATGACATCCAGTCAGATCTGAATTAGTTTGGTGGAAGGTAGGGACAAGTTAGGAAGAGATTCAATCATAACTGCTTTAGTATATGTGGAAAGGCAGGACGAGTTGGTTTACGATCCAGTCAGTAATGCTGTAAGACACACACATTTAATCTAACCCTGGGAATCAATCTTCTGTACTGTTTCTTGTGAAACAAACTCAACATTCTCAACACCTGAGAGAAATAGGAGAGTCGATATATGGGCACGTTTCTCATTTGATGTCAATGAAAATAAGATTCTTTGTAAGCCATGTGGGGTGACTATCTCCCATAAAAATACAACAAACTTGAAACGACATCTGCAGGCATCTCATCCTGAAATCCATGCAAAGGTAAGCATGTTGATACAAACATTATTCCATGAGCTAATGAAGTGTTTTTGCACTAATACTAACACTAACACTAATACTGTTCCATAACTGGTTAATAGATGTTTCATTTCGACTAAGTGTATATAATGACTTAAATACTTCAAGGGAAGTGTTAAAAATGCATTTACACTTTCATATCTTATAAAACATTTCATATTTTAGTCAACAGAATATACTGTAGATTTAGTCAACTATAATCAGATTATAATTAGTCGACTAAAACGAGACTCAAAGTAAAAACAATTCAGATGACTAAATTATGACTTAAACTAAATTACATTTTAGTCAAAACTAAATCAAAATTTCCTGTCAAAATGAACACTGGACTGCACTAGACACTGTGCCACCATGCAGCCATATGATTATATATTTCAACTTCTATTGACAGAATGCCTCGACTGCCCTTTCATTAAAACCATGTGATTTACACATGGGACAGATAGAAACTAGGTCAAAAAGTGCTGGACTGAATGTAGTGGTACTGATGAGTAAATGTTTAGTGGAGCCGTACTCACTCTGGCCATACTGGCTGTACTGGTATCCAGCTGTTACGGGGTCCACACTGTAGCTAGTGGAGCTGTAAGTCGGAGGGCAGTAGGACTGAGATGAGGCCAGGCTTTCTGCTGTTTTGATGGGCTCGGAGCGCTGGCTGCAGCTGCCTGAGATGCTGTTGGAAGCCTCAAGTCCACTGTGGATGGGTGAGATGGAAAAGTCGTGCTGTGACTGAGGGGCCACACCACTCGTGTTGCTCAGGATGCTCATAACCTGAAAGCAAGATGGCGGATTTCAGTCTTAAATAGCAAAACAAAAAGTATTTGTGCTCTAAATATGATTTATTGAGTATACCAAAACTCAACGCTGGCAAGGTTTATGTGCTAGCACAAGAGTCATTTCATGGCTCCCCCAGGAGCATTTAGTGGCTTGAAAATTAAATGAAGTTTAAATAACACAGAGGGATAGGATGGAGAGACCAGGGGTGTGTATCCTGAGGTCGAGTACATAACAAGCTCTGAGGGAGGGTGTAATCAGAGGCTCCCAGCCATCTCCAGATTAAACATGAATGATTAAAGTGTTTCAAATGATTGATGCTCACATTACCAGGCAGATATATACATATATATATACATATATATATATATATATATATATATATATATGTGTGTGTGTGATCAGGATCCAAAATTGTGACCGGTTTCCAAAATTTAAGAGAGTGGAGAGAAAGAGAGAAAAGAGCTATGTGATGGGCACATATACATAGAGAGAGAGCAGTGGAATACATAGAGAGAAAGACAGAATAGAGCTACTTGTAGAAACGCTTCTGTCTACCACATGCTCACAATTCGCAGGCTGACACATCAGGCTGCCGTTGCAGCTCGCAATGCCCCACTGGCCTTTGGCCTTCTCAGGTCCCAGTCTGCTAAACAAATTAAACCTTCACACGACTGGTGAGGGCAAAACTAAGCCCAAATGCTCCATAATACCAACCATCATGAGCAAGCCTGGTTGGTTAGGTTAATGCATGCCCAAAACAGCTAAGTAAATTTAGACACATACCTTATATATAATGGTTTTACAAAAACATGCATCATATTACAACCTATGGAAAGTCCCTGTCCTTGTTCTAGTCCCTGTGCATAGAAGGACCAGTCACAGGGTCACTGTGATGAAGCAAGATGGGGGAGTGTGTGAAGCAAGCGTTCTGTCACATTGCCGGGAGCTGGACTGTGACCCTGGACAGTGGACTGTGACACTTGCCCCACAGGGGCCACAACAGCCAGCTGGAGAAGAGACTGACTTAACAGGCGCTTAATTGAGCCTCAATTATATTCACCTCCTTTATATTCCTCTTATATTAAACACCCGCCAACAGGAGTAATCCACACCCAAGAAAAGAAAATAAACCTATATTTTTGGTTAAACTATAGGGTATATGCATATTTTTTATGTGTAAACTTCAGTGGTATATTAAGGTCACAATAAATTTAACAATTTAATTATATATAAAAATATATAAATTATAAAATAAATATATTAAAAAAACTCTTATTCTTTGTCAATGTTTACAGCTGTTAAAGAAAGTGATGAATACATAATTGAAGTGCTACCAGTGTTCGGATGGCATGATATTGCGGCCTTAATTGTTATGATTATTTTTCCAAATGATCAAAATTCATGAAGCAAAGCCAACAATTTCCTTTAATCTGTAATAAAGTTGTGAAGTCCCATAATCCTTCGTGTGCCCTTAAACTGACATGCCAATGTAATTGAAGGTAATTTTGGGTAATAGCAAAGCTGTAGAGCTTCTATGCTCAAACTCTCGGCAGGACTAGAGTTTTAATCAGACGAGCGGGGGTGGTGGCACTGCGGGTGTCGGGACAGAGTGCAGGCGAGAGAGGAAAGAGTGCTGGGTGTCTGACACCTCTATTCAGTTGTGTGCTTAAGCAGCCTGTAGCCTCGCTGATGCCATTATGCTGCTGAAAGACGATTTATTCAAATCTTCTCATTTTGCATAACCTTATTGACATCAATTAAAGAAGCAAATGGATAGTATTATGGCAAAGAGAGAGGTAGAGGCAACCTGAAGCAGGAGAAGATCCCCTGTCAGCTCAGACCGCTTTACAGTGCCAGGTGTATCGTGGGGCATGTTTGATAACCAGGTGAAATTTGCATAGTTACAGAAGCAGATAGTTCAAGATTCAGTAAATTGTGGTTTTTCTACTTAAGTGATTATATATTTACCCTTTTTAAACACATAGCTAAATGGTAATCCATTAATAAAAAATATACCAACATATTTAGTGTACTGAGGTATTTAACAATAGACTGCATACAATGTAATAACAGTAGTATTAGTAGAGTTTGAGTAGAGCCGGATGACCATAGGGTAAGCTATAATGATATAAGGAATTGAATGGAAAGGAAAACATGAGTAAGGGGTGGTAATCTATTATTTCCTGCCATACTACCATTGTTAAGTAAAAATCAATATATCAATATTCTTTCCACATATGTAACCTTTTTGTATCTCATATCACTGGTGAGAGGAAGCAGGAACTCTTCCCAATCATCCTGCTGACAAACAACATCCCCAGGCAGTAGAGCTCTCAAGAGACTCTCTATCTCTCTCTCTCACACACACACACACGCACACACACACACACACACACACTTGCACATGTACATGCACATGCACACAAACACTTTAACGTTTTATTTCATATTACTTATTTGTCTGTTTTTTACTTTCCACTTTATTTTATTTTGTTCAACTTTATCTTATTATATTTTATCTTAATTATATTATTCTATTGTATTTTAACTCTTATTTCTTTTCGATTGTATGTATATTTTGATTCTCTTGTACCCGAGCTTTGGCAATACAAGTGTACATATTTGTCAAGTCAATAAAGCAACTTTTGAATCTTGAATCTTTCTCTCTCTCTCTCTCTGTCTCTCTCTCTCTCTCTCTCTCTCTCTCTCTCTCTCTCTCTCTCTCTGTCTCTCTCTCTGTCATAGTATCTAGTTGTCATTAGTTGTGCTGGAAGTGCAGTTGCAGATAATGCCAGAATCTTTAAAAAAATAAGCGCTTGAACCTTCATTCATTGAACATCATTCATACCATGACATTGTAATCTATAATACTACAGAATCTATATTTGTATTAACTTTGTATTACCAATATCAAGATTAACTGAGAAATTAGGTTTGGGCAATATGACATGATATGGTATGATTATCTCATGATAAATGACATCGCAATGGTATAGTATAGTGTAGTATACGTATAGTATAGTATAGTATAGCGTAGTATAGATCACTGAGGGTCTTCCACCTGGCATGTTCCATCTGCAAGCATGCTCTGGATGGAACACCAATCCTTCACAGGGCCTGCAGGGATCTCCCTCAGGCATGGCATCCACACAATGCCTGTTCTGGCTAGACCCGGGTCTCCACATTGGCGGTGTAGTGAATTGCTGCTGCGTCACCCTTACAGTAGTAAGTAGCTGATTGGAAATAAAAAAATCA
The DNA here is from genome assembly GCA_025084515.1 of Ancistrus triradiatus. Classification (NCBI taxonomy): domain Eukaryota; kingdom Metazoa; phylum Chordata; class Actinopteri; order Siluriformes; family Loricariidae; genus Ancistrus; species Ancistrus triradiatus. The sequence continues at coordinate 141,331 of JAJAGP010001387.1, forward strand.
TTTCTGTTCTGTCTTTTTTCTTTTGTTTTATTTTAACAAAATCATTTTATAGAGATTATGCCCAATACAGTGTCCCGATATAAGCAAATAACAGATATTACAAATTCAAAAAAGTGATGTAACTGCTTTTTCTTCATAATTATGTAATTATAATTCTTAATTAATAATGTAATTCTAATTAATAAAAAACACAAAGCCCTTTTTGAATTTATGTAGCTAACATTAGGTAGTTTTTCAATATTCTCTGTTCTCCTTCTTTCAGTGCTTTGTAACAGATATTAAGTTTCTTGTTAACATATTTCCTATATGGATACATAAGCTAACTGTAAATACAGATATGAAATAATTACTGTATAATGAAATATATCATGCAAACCTACACTGAAACATATGGCTATACATTATTTAAATACATTGATTTGCTTTTGCACTGAATCTTATTTAGAAATATTTTTCTTGGCTGTCCTGTAAAAAATTTGAAGCCAAGTTTTTCTTTTTTTTAAATTAATGCAGTACTTCACAGATGTCTTATGTCACCATTAGATTAGATATAACATTGTTTCAGGCTACAGTGGCAAGTGTTTAGTCTGACCTCCCCTTACACTTGAGCAATAGCAGCATCTGGCAGCTTCACCAGGATGCCAAGTTGATCCTTTTACAGTTTAAAGAAGCTTGATCAGGAATGGCCTTTATTGAAAGGTTGCAGCCAAGAAACCACTATTTCGGAAGGGGAACAAAGTGAAAAGGCTAAGATATGCTAAAGCTCACAAAGATTTTGCTGAAGATCAGTGGAAAAGAATATTATGAAATTATGAATCCAAGTGACAATCACTGACAATGTGTTATATATGGTCATCATACCATTGCAAAAACAACAAATGTAATGGTGGCCTGTGACTTCTGCATAGCTCTTTTGCTGGCACTTTTTAGCAAAATTGAATAACGTGATATACATGTATATTATGTATTCAGAAATTAATGTGATGATATTATTCTCATATTGCCCATTCCTACAGTGTGTAAGAGCTTGGAATCAAGGCAGCAGGTGTGGATGAGCACCCTGTAGAGCTCATCTCTACAATAGTGTTAATGATAATAAAGGACATCATCCGCATCCTCACAATGATCAGGCAGAGGAGACAGAGAGAAGAAGAAAAAGAAGAAAGATGTACAAAGGCTCCTCGAGGACCGTGTGTGCCTCAGAGCCAGTTTGCCTGCAGAGCAGATAGAACTCCCTCAGTTCAGTCCTCAGCACCACAGAAATTCTTCAGACACACATTCACACAGAGATTTATCCAGGCCAGCCTGGATTTACTGGAGTGCAGGAACAGGCTCTCATTTCACAGGAGAGAAATCTCTCAGAGGAGGATGGTGTGAGGCTAAGCAAGGGTCATCTGTACAGCCTTGAGCAGCATAGTAGGTCTGAGAAGGTTATCACCACAGTGCAGGGCTCCATCCACACTCTGACACTTCACACCAAATCCACACAGATTAGCTACTGTCGATGAGTGGGTAGGATCAATTTCAGTTTAAATATATTTTAAAATATCCCACAAGATATAGGATTTGTCAGATTAGTAGATGAGCACATTGTGCTCCCGAGAGACATGAACACAAGAACATCTCACTCACACACAGCGACAAAACATTTTCAAGAGAATATCTGATGCAATGGTGCAGTAATTAAAGCAAGAGATAAAGTCATTTTCTAGCAGACACATGCATTTCAAAGAGCATTTGTAATCCTCCAAATTCTAACACCTCCATCTACCAAGAAATGAAGGCAACTGAAAGGACTATGCAAAGAAATAAGCGATAAATTTATGAATCTGATGCAATTGTTTTATGATTTGAGAGCTATGATTAGCCTTAAACAACATATCCTTTTAAATCTAAATAAAAAGATTGACATGTGAAGTGATTGGTTGCTTGTTTGTTTTTTTTTGGTTTATTTAAGTTGCTATCAGCATCAGTGGCCATTTCAGCGTCACACACAAGGTTACATCAAGACTAGTCATATATATTATTTCATACAGCAAAAGTCATCTGAAAGTGGTTTCATGAAAACGCAAATATGTTCATTGGTCTTCAGTGGCCTTCACGGGCATCTGAATCCAATGGAACACTTTTGTGATGTGGTAGAATGGGAGTTATGTTACACTCCGGTGTTCATAGCAAACCATCAACTATGGTACATAAAAAAGTGTGTGAATCTTGCCAAATTAGTTTAAGTTAACACATAAACACATAAAAATATGCAGTAAAAATAGGGCTGGGTATTGGAAAGGACTTTGTGATACAATACGTATCACGATACATGGGTCATGATACAATTATATCACGATACGTTGCGATACGATGTATATTGCAATATATTGTGATATTCCACACAGTTCACTGAAAATATAAAAGCATCTGAAATACAGTGTACAATCTGAGTTGTCTTAATACATCACATCACACTATTAATACAGCGGATAAACTGGGGTAAAACACTGTACTGCCACATCTACAGGAGCAGAGATTGTAGTTTAAATCCCATTTAAATCGTGTTTTTCCTTCCTTAAAAAATCTACATTTTTTAGCTGAAAATCGATGTAATATATCAAGAAAATAAATTTCACAATATATTGCTGTATCAGTTTTTTAGCACAGCCCTAGTAAATAACTAGTTGTGTTGTCAATTGTGTTAATTACTGTGTGTAGTTTTTTCATAAGAAAATCAATCAAATATTAAAAAAGTGTTTGCCCTCTTCCTGATTTCCTATTTTTTTGCATGTTTGTCTCACAAAATGCAATTTTTAAATGAAGGTGTTTATTATTAAAAGAGAAAAAAAATCCAAATAAAAATCCCCCCCTTTGTGTTAATTTATCTTAACAGGTTTATCACACCTGAGTTCACTGTCTCTAGCCACACCCAGGCCTGATTATTGCCACACCTGTTCTCAATCGGGACATCACTTAAATATGACCTGTCTGACAAAGTGAAGTACACCAAAAGATCCTTAAAAGCTACACATCATGCCAAGATCCAAATAAATTCAGGATCAATTGAGAAAGAAAGTAATTGAGATTCATCAGTCTGAAAAGGGTTATAAAGCCATTTCTAAAACTTTGGAACTCCAGCGAACCACAGTGAAAGCCATTATCCACAAATGGTGAAGACATGGAACAGTGGTGAAACTTCCCAGGTTTGGCCGGCCAACCAAAATTACCCCGAGAGCGCAGCGACGACTCACCCAAGAGGTCACAAAAGACCCCGCAACAACATCCAAAGAACTGCAGGCCTCATTTGCCTCCGTTAAGGTCAATGTTCATGCCTCCACCATAAGAAAGAGACTGGGCAAAAATGGCCTGCATGGCAGAGTTTCAAGATGAAAACCATTGCTGAGCAAAAAGAACATTAAAACTCGTCTCAAATTTTCCAGAACACATCTTGATGATCCTCAAGGCCTTTGAGAAAGTATTCTCTGGACTGACGAGACAAAATTTGAACTCTTTGGAAGGTGTGTGTCCCATTACATCTGGCATAAAAGTAACACAGCATTTCAGAAAAAGAACATTATACCAACAAGTAAAATATGGTGGTGGCAGTATGATGGCCTGGGGCTGTTTTGCTGCTTCAGGACCTGGAAGACTTGCTGTGATAAATGGAACTATGAATTCTGCTGTCTCTCAAAAAATCCTGAAGGAGAATGTCCAGCCATCTGTTTGTGACCTCAAGCTGAATGGAACTTGGGTTCTGCAGCAGGACAGTGATCCAAAACACACCAGCAAGTCCACCAATGGCTGAAGAAAAACAAAATGAAGACTTTGGAGTGGCCTAGTTAAAGTCCTGACCTGAATCCTATTGAGATGCTGTTGCATGACCTTAGAAAGGTCATTCATGCTGGAAAACCCTCCAATGTGGCTGAATTACAACAATTCTGCAAAGATGATTGGCCAGAATTCCTCCACAATGCTGTAAAAAATTATCGCAAACGCTTGATTGCAGCTGTTGGTACTATGGCTGGCCTAACCAGTTATTAGGTTTAGGGGGTAATCACTTTTTCACACAAGGCCATGAAGGGTTTTTTTCTCCCTTAATAATAAAAAACATCTTCATTTAAAAACTGCATTTTGTGTTAACTTGTATTGTCTTTGACTAATATTTAAATTGTTTTGATGTTCCAAAACACTTACAGTGGTGCTTGAAAGTTTGTGAACCCTTTAGAATTTTCTATATTTCTGCATAAATATGACCTAAAACATCACCAGATTTTCACACAAGTTCTACCATTCCAAAGATTTACACGTTGGCCATTCCAAACACATTAACTTTATTTTTCTTTAACCATTCTTTGGTAGAACGACTTGTGTGCTTAGGGTCGTTGTCTTGCTGCATGGCCCACCTTCTCTTGAGATTCAGTTCATGGACAGATGTCCTGAGATTTTCCTTTAGAATTCTCTGATATAATTCAGAATTCATTGCTCCATCAATGATGACAAGCCATCCTGGCCCAGATGCAGCAAAACAGGCCCGAACCAAGATACTACCACCACCATGTTTCACAGATGGGATAAGGTTCTTATGTTGGAATGCAATGTTTTGCTTTCTCCAAACATAACGCTTTCCTTTTAAACCAAAAAGTTCTATTTTGGTCTCATCCGTCCACAAAACATTCTTCCAATAACCTTCTGGCTTGTCCACGTGGTCTTTAGCAAATTGCAGACGAGCAGCAATGTTCTTTTTAGAGAGCAGTGACTTTCTCCTTGCAACTCTGCCATACACACCATTGTTGTTCAGTGTTCTTCCGATGGTGGACTCATGAACATTAACATTAGCCAATGTGAGAGAGGCCTTCAGTTGCTTAGAAGTTACGCTGGGGTCCTAAGTGACCTCGCCAACTATTACACGCCTTGCTCTTGGAGTGATCTTTGTTGGTCGACCACTCCTGTGGAGGGTAACAATGGTCTTGAATTTCCTCCATTTGTACACAATCTGTCTAACTGTGGATTGGTGGAGTCCAAACTCTTTAGAGATGGTTTTGTAACCTTTTCAAGCCTGAAGAGCATCATAAAGTCTTTTTCTGAGGTCCTCAGTAATCTCCTTTGTTCGTGCCATGATACACTTCCACAAACGTGTCGTGAAGAGCAGACTTTGATAGATCGCTGTTCTTTAAATAAAACAGGGTGCCCACTCACACCTGATTGTCGACAATTATGCAGGATCCCAGTCAGAACACACAATTGTATTAACCGAAAATAATCCAACTAAAGGTTGACCCCCAACGGAGAGTGGCTGAAAGTCAGAAGATACCACACCAATGACAAAAACTGATAACAGTAATACTGAAATACAATAATAATAATAATAATAATAATAATAATAACGATAATCTCCAGCAATAGTTATAGATAACCACAATCCACGATAATCATGAAGAACAACACAAATGGGAACAAAAAAATGCAAATGACAACCGAGGAAAAACACAGTTAACTGAAATACCGAGAACGAGAGGGGCTATGAGGGGCTACAGGGGGAGCTAACGCTGGCCTAGGAGAAGCAACTGGAAGCTAACGTCGGCTAGGAGAAGTTACGAGGAGCTAACACCGGCTTGGAAGAGCTACGGGGAGCTAATGCCGGCCTGAAACAGCTACAAGGAACTAACACCGGTCTGGAAGGGCTACGGGGAGCTGACGCCGGCCTGGAGAAGCTATGGAGAGCTGACGCCGGCTTGGAAGAGCTACGGGGAGCTAACGCCGGCAACAATTGATTGAATTAACAATTGATTCAAAATACCTGACTCTAATTTCACCTTCAAATTAACTGCTAATCCTAGAGGTTCACATACTTTTGCCACTCACTAATATGTAATATTGGATCATTTTCTTCAATAAATAAATGACCAAGTATTATATTTTACTGGGTTTTCTTTATCTACTTTTAGGACTTGTGTAAAAATCTGATGATGTTTTAGGTCATATTTATGCAGAAATATAGAGAATTCTAAAGGGTTCACACACTTTCAAGCATCACTGTAGGTGTGACAAACATGCAAAAAAAAGGAAATCAGGAAGTTTCCAAACACGTTTTCACACCACTGTAACTACATGACATTGACTCACTTCAGCTGTTCATTTTGACAAACAAAGAAATAATTTCATCTCCTGTCTGTATGTCATTGCATTATTAAGAGTGACAAAGAGGCAAAAAGGTGATGCATGTGGGAAGTCTATGAAATAGAAAGAAGGAAGCAAAATGGAGTGAAGGAGAGTGGAGAGAGATGATTAGGGGGTTTTTAATTGTTTCAAATTAGATACGTGATTAACAGTGACAGAAAGTGGGCACAGACAAGCTGGGCCCTAAAGAGAACGATTAACATGCCGCCAGACAAGCTGTCACTTCTAGCAACACGTTAGCTGTGGGAAATACTGGGCATATGGCTCTTTTAACCCTGTAGACTCCTAACAGATGCTTTAATCCATGAATGATGGCTAAGGAAATGCTGGCTGGCCAAGCCACATCCATCTAGATGACACTACTGTATATGTATGTATGTATGTATGCTCTTTTTTTAGTTTTAGTTTTTGTTTTGTTTTTTCTTTTGAAACTCACAATGGATGTCTAAGGTCAGTAAAGGGTGATAAATGTGTTTTAGTCAAACTTTTTCATGAATTCAGGAGTCCAGTATTCATAAATTACACTAAGTCTGTATGACAGTATCAGTTGGGATTATTTATGCACAGGAAAGAATGGTATTTATGTGCTAGTAGCATAGTTGTGTGAATACCATACTACAAAATGAACCAGAATAACTCAAAGCGGGAGAAAACTGAAGCTTAGCTTTGAATTTGTGTCATTTTGTGACATATTGTGAATGTCATTTAAAGAGTTTTATAACTGGACTTCAACTGATACAATATGTTAGCTTATTGTCCACAAATGTGAGGTTATTGCACAAATGCTCTGTTAAAAATGTGAATGTAAAATTTTTACATGTTTAATATTCACAAGATCTCCAAATAAAAAACTAAAAATAAAACTAAAATAATTGTATGAGTCATTAGAAAAACCTTTAAAATAAATATATTCCCCTTGAGAAAAAGGGGCAAAGGATGCAGCACGTTTTGTCTCACCTGCAAGTGTATTTCCTAAATGACTAAAGTGGTACTAGGCCTCTCACTAACCAAAGGTTAATGCATCCTATTGGGCTGATGTGCAGGGAGAAAGACTGGCGCAATCCGATTACGTTCTCCAATATGTTTGTAGTAGTGAGAGATGAATTTAGGTACGAGGAACAAACATCCCCCTCTGACCTCTCCTCCTAGCCGTCTCAGTCTGCCTGCTTCGCATGACTGCATACGCCAAATTAAACAATTGCTAAGAATGATTTCATAGGAGTGGATGGGAGGCCAAGGCATGGTAACCAGGTCCAAGAATAATGCAAGGTGGATGCAGGAAGGGGCAGGAAGGGGGGTTTGTTTGCTATGAACAGCAGGCAGCAGGCACAGTGAAGAATGTCAGGTCAAATTGTTCTTGACAGTGTTAATATCAGCACCTCATAGAGATAATTACATGTAAATAAACAGTGAAATAGCTCTCAGCTGGAGACTGACTGAGAGCAGAACAGTTAGTGGCAGCCAGATGGGGACTCCAATAGTGTAGAAAGAAAGAGACAGACAGCGAGAGCGAGAGAGAGAGAGAGAGAGAGAGAGAGAGAGAGAGAGAGAGAGAGAGAGAGAGAGAGAGCTAGCTTCTCTCAGCTCCTCTCAGCTCCACACAGAGATCTACAGCTTCCAGACCCAGGCAAGTGTGCTGATCTATGGAGACCTGAATGGACGCACTGGATCGCTACCCGACCTCAATACTGAGCAAGGCAACAATTACATATTTGGACATCAGACCCCAGAAATATCACCAACCTTCCTCATAACAACTCAGATTCCCAAACCAACAAAAATGGAAAGGATCTAGTGCAGCTCTGCCAAAGCCTGGATCTGTACATCGTCAATGGTAGGTTATGAGGGGACACGTTAGGAAGATACATTTTCTGCTCACCTCTTGGTAATAGCACTGTAGATTATGCAATAACAGACCTAGACCCTTTCTCTGTCAGTGCATTTACAGTCAAACCACTAACCCCTCTGTCCGATCACAGCCAGATTACACTGTATATTAAAAGGGAAGAAAATAACAATAAAATACACACAGCCCAGCAAGCTGCACAACATTAGACGACCTTACAAATGGGCTGAGAATAGTGCAGAAGAGTACCAGAATGCAATCGGGAGTTATGAAATACAAACGTTATTAACAGCTTTCTGGAATCAACATACAATCACAGTAATGAAGGCATTAATCTGGCAATTAGACACCTAAACCACATTTTTACTAAAACTGCACAAATCTATAAATTGAAACAAATGGAAAACAAAGCAGATAAACCAAGAGATAACAAATGGTTTGATCAAGAATGCCAACAGCTCAGGAAAGAGTTAAGGAACTTATCTAACCAAAAGCACAGAGAACCAAAAAACACAGATTTACGCCTTCAGTACTGTGACACTTTAAAAATGTAAAAAACGTACACTCAAAATCAAAAAAGTTCAGTACACAAGAGCACAATTAAGACTGATTGAAGACTCCATAAACACAAGAACCTCTGGGAGCACTGGAATAACCTTAAAAAGCAGAAACCAGAGGAGCTGGCTATACAGAATGGCGATATTTGGACTTATCATTTTAAATCACTTTATAAATAATCAACCATAAATTCAGGTCATGAACAAAAACTGAAATGCTAAACAAATTGGAATTGGCTATTAAAGACTCCCAGAACACGCCAGACTATCAGATAACAGAGCAGGAACTTAAAGCTAAATTAAAAAATCTCAAACCAAACAAAGCAAGTGGACCTGATGGCATTCTGAACAAAATGATAAAGAACACAAGCCAGAAATTTCAGCTGTCCCTTCTCAAAGTGTTTAACATGATTCTGAGTGTAGGTTATTTCCCTGACACCTGGACTCAAGGTCTCATCACACCCATTTTCAAGAGTGGAGACAGATTCGACCCTAACAACTACCAGGGAATCTGTGAGAGCAGTAACCTGGGGAAGCTCTTCTGTAGCATTATCAACCCCAGAATGATCAGCTTCCTTATGAAACACAGTGTCCTGATTAAAAGCCAAATTGGATTTATACCAAATCACCGCACCACAGATCATATTTACACCCTACACACACTAATTGACCTATATGTAAACCAAAGGAAAAATCAAATCTTTGCTTGTTTTATCGATTTTCAAAAAGTATTTGACTCCAGTTGGCACCAAAGCTTATTTTATAATGTTCTAGAAAGTGGTGTAAGGGGTAAACTTTTGACATCATAAAAATTAAATTCCAAAGGAAACTTCAGTTCTGCTGTTAATGAACTGACAGAGAAAGCATGCAGGGCACTCTACTCAATAAAACATCAGATCCCTGTACAAATACCAGTTTCAATTTGGCTTCAATTATATGAAACAGTAATAGAACCCATTGTTCTGTATGGTAGTGAGGTGTGGGGACCTCTCACCAGTCAAAACTTTAGTAAATGGGATAAACACCCAGCTTAAATTACTCACACTGAATTCTGCAAAATAATTCTACAAGTTCAGAAAAATACAACACATAACGCATGTAGAGCAGAATTGGGCAGATTTCCTCTACTACTGAAAATCCAAAAAAGATCCATCAAATACTGACTACATGTAAAAAGCAGCGATCCAGAATCTTACCATTTTAAAGCCCTGCAATACCAATAGCTGTGCAAAGTCCCCTCATAGAGCTGGTCCACTACACTAACCCAGAGCACTTCAGGACCAGCCGAACCCCATATCAGTCAGAGTAAACCAAATTATAACATAACAAAAACAAAACTACATCACTCATTGGAAGGAAGAAACTGCAGCACAGAGTAAGATGCAGTGCTATCTGGTCCTAAACCGACATTACACTGTAGCAGAGTACCTGAGCACAGTGACTGATCAGAGACACAGAACCATGCTGACGGGGTACAGATTCAGTGCTCACAAACTGAGCATTGAGACAGGCCGATACAAGAAGTCCTGGCTCCCCAGAGCAGAGACTGTGCACACACTGCAGCAGTAACAGTGTAGAAACAGAGTTGCACTTCTTAACAAATGCACCAAATACAGCCCTCTACAAGATAAATACTTTCAAATATTCCAAAAAATTCACGCCCAGTTCTGCTCCCTAAAAAGCTCTGAAACACTAAACTTCCTGCTAGGAGAGCAGAGGGAGAGCTAGAGAAAGAGTATAGAGATCATGAACCTTGCAAAAGGATCCATCTAAAGCAAGCCAACAACTAGACTGAAACATGGAATAGCACAAGACTGAAGAAAAAGTGTAGCAGTTGCAGTCTCAAGTATTCACAGCCCCACACCTGTCACGATGTATCCAGAACTAGCACAAAGCATACACTCTAAGCCGACATGGTGGCATGTACTGGCCCATAATTGCCAGTATAAAGTTATATATATATATATAATATATTATATATTTTATATATATATATATATATATATATATATATATATATAAAACCCGTAAAGTGCTTACCTACCATTCATACCTATTGACCCTGAAAATACCCCTCACCATGCTCTTATAATCTTAATTTTCAGAGACAAAACACATGAAAATAAATATTAAACTGAAATTATTCACATCCTTGAAATGTGAAAAATAAAATTGTAAAAAACATTCACTACTGTGCATCTACTGTAAACATAATTAGAGCGTACCAGAGGGGTGGATGATGTGATAAAAATACTATATCACAATATTTAAAGACATTATCACGATACATGTGATTGCAGACAAAATGTATCGGAAATGACAGATTCTTAAAAACTACTATTCAAATATTATTACATACTTAGTAGAGTCTTTTTAATTCAAAATGTGCTGCACTTCATCCAAATAAACAGGACTCATTACACTCTTTGTGATGAAACAGTCAGTTGGTCACTGTTCTTTAAACACTAACGATATCCTCGATCTGCTTAGAAGAGCACATTGTCTATCACGATAACAAAATTTATCATGATACAATACAATATCAATATTGTACACCCCTAATCCACAGCATGAATAAGATAAATGAATACAAAAATATTAAAATAAATCTGCACAGGGCTTTATAAAATGTTGTAAATACAGGGAAATCAATTTGAACACTTAAATAATAATAGTAAAAGTAACTCATTTACACATAACGTATTATGTAGCTTGTAATTTATTGTAAAAACTCTTTTTACAATGTCTTCACAATGGTCAGAAATCACACAACCAATTTTTAACATTAAATGAAAAAGTGCTTGTACTCTGAGCACCTGCTAAAGAAGACTTAGGGTGTATAATCTATAAAATGTATCGGGTGTTTTTTATAACAAAGAGAGATTTAGCAAGACGTGAGTATAACCCTTACACAGCATAAGCATGTTTTGGTGCAATAATAGCCATAGGTTTATAGCCACACCACTGTTATTAATATGTACTGCATTTTGTATTATTTCTACTGCATTACTTTGAACCAAGGTTTGAGAACCTTAGTAACATATGGTTTATATTTAGCTCATACCAATGTCATATGATAATTTTTCTACATAATACATAGCGTGATGTAATACAAATGCTCCAATGTCTAGAAAATACACAGAAAACACAAAATCCATTAGCATGTAGGAATCCTCTTAAACGAGAAGTAATCTAAATGTAATAAATTTAATCGTGTGGCACCAACAGAACTATAGTCTCTGTGTTGGTCTCCTTACTTAAATCTACATCTCCAAGGGTTTACTGAAATTTATACTGCATCTGTTTGAAAAATATAAATCATATTTCCTAATATTTACTACTTATCAGGATGCAACAGCTCACTTTCTGCAGGAAATGTATCTCACCCTTGCATATAAATAGCAGTTTTATTGTCTGCCGTAGCCTTTCATCTACACATGGGGAATAATGATTCCTCTCTGGGAAGAGAGGGATCCTATGACAATGAGAGGGAGAGAGAATATAAACGACAGAGGGAGGCCAGAGGACAGAATCTAGAAGAAGCAAATATAGTGGAAAAAACAGTAAAAGATGTGAAGAGGTTTGGAGAGGTATGGTGATATGACAGGATCTGATAAGTGGACTAAATAATAGATCGTTAGTCTTAAAGTGGGTCTACTGATTACTCAAAAGGTAGAGCCACCCAAAAATATTTTCAGACTGTAAACCCTAATATCAGTACGTAGTTTTACAAAAACCTTATTTTTCAAACCATACACTGTAAACATATTTACTATCGTTCTGTTATACCGGCATTTGCTATTGTATGGTAAGAAAATGTAACGAATTGTAAACATGACTATTACTTTCATGACTGTCAAGTCAGAGCAGATCTGGAGCCTATGCTAGAATCACTAGGCAAGAATACATTCAGGACAAAGCCCCACTCCATCAAATTTATGAATACCTAGGGGGAACTTAATCCCCACACCTGCCAATATGTTTTTCAGAGTTGAGAGGAAACCACAGTATCCACATGTACAACACACACACACACACACACACACACACACACACACAGAAAAACAGGAGCAAGGCTCAAACCCAGATGCCTACAGTGGGGCAAAAAAGTATTTAGTAAGCCACTGATTGTGCAAGTTCTCCTACTTAGAAAGATGAGAGAGGTCTGTAATTTTCATCATAGGCACACTTCAACTACAAGAGACAAAATGAGAAAAAAAATCCAGGAAATCACACTAGGATTTTTAAAAAATTCAGTTGTAAATCATGGTGGAAAATAAATATTTGGTCACTCACAACCAAGCAAGAGTTCAGGCTCTCACAGACCTGTAACTTCTTGTTTAAGCACCTGTTTGACCTCGTTATCTGTATAAAAGAAACCTGTCTACAGCCTCAAACAGTCAGACTCCAAACTCAACCATTTCCAAGACCAAAGAGCTGTTGAAGGACACCAGGAAGAAAATTGTACACCTGCACCAGGCTGGGATGAGTGAATGTACAATAGTCAAGCAGGTTGGTGTGAATAAATAAACTGTGGGAGCAATTGTAAGACATACCAGGCAGGGACCTGATGAATGACCTGCAGAGAGCTGGGACCAAAGTAACAAGGCTACCATCGGTAACACACTACGCCGAGAGGGACTCAGATCCTGCAGTGCCAGGTGTGTCCCCCTGCTTAAGCCAGTACATGTCCAGGCCCGTCTAAAGTCTGGCAGAGAGCATATGGATGATCCAGAAGAGGATTGGGAGAACATCATGTGGTCAGATGAAACCAAAATAGAACTTTTTGGTAAAAACTCAACTCGCCGTGTTTGGAGGAAGAAGAATTCTGAGATGCGCCATACCTACTGAGAAGCATGGGGGTGGAAACCTCATGCTTTGCGGCTGTTTTTCTGCAAAGGGGACAGGGCAACTGATTCGTGTTAAGGGAAGAATGAACGGGGCGATGTATCATGAGATTTTAAGTCAAAACCTCCTTCCATCAGGAACAGCATTGAAAATGGAACATGGCTGGGTCTTCCAGCATGACAATGATCCCAAACACACTGCTCGGGCAACGAAAGAGTGGCTCTGTATAAAGCATTTCAAGGTCCTGGAATCTCCAGACCTCAACCCCATAGAAAATTTGTGGAATGAGTTGAAAGTCCATGTTGCCCCAGAACATCACTGCTCTAGAGGAGATCTACATTGAGGAATGGGCCAAAATACCATCTACAGTGTGTGCAAACCTGGTGAAGACTTACAGGAAACGTTTGACCTCTGTCATTGCCAACAAAGGTTATGTTGCTATTGAGTAAGTATTGAGTTGAACTTTTGTTATTGACCAAATACTTATTTTCCACCATAAGTTACAATGAAATTCTTTAAAAATCCTACAACGTGATTTCCTGGATTTTTTTTTCTCATTTTGTGTCTTATAGTTGAAGTATATCTATGATGAAAATTACAGGCCTCTCTCATCTTTCTAAGTAGGAGAACTTGCACAATCAGTGGCTGACTAAATACTTTTTTGCCCCACTGTATGTGCTTTTTAGTTAAAAAACTTGTTTTAACAACTAACTTACTGAAGGATCAGTTTGAAGATACAAAATGGTGTCCCTTTCCCATATCAACAGTAACATTCTGTAAAGAAATTAACCAATTTAATGTGCATTTAAAATAATATAATTTTTATGGTGTTGCTTCCTTTACAGATGCAAAAAATCCCATTTAGCTTCAAATATTCTCCACACCTCAATCTATGATGGATTATAGGAAATGCTCTATCATGCAACAGACTGAACACCAGAACCAGCTGCGTGTCTTATTATAGACATCCGTAGATACCGTAGATATTAGAAGATAATCTAAATTTGTAAAGTTGCTTTGAGACAATGCTCCATTGTAAAAAGCGCTATATAAATAAATCTGACTTGACTTGACTTGACTGTACATTATACTTAACAGTAGGGTCATGACTGCTATTACAACCAGTGTTATTATAGTTGTTGTTAAATTGTTAAATCAATTTTGTTTAGTTTGTTCAGTTCAGTTGTTCTATCTATTAATATTTATTTCTGGAGATTAGTATGTTGTTAAATGTCTAAATGTCTGTTTACAGCACAGGTGTGTGCCATTTAATGACCATCTGATCAAGTCCATTGGCTTTGACGTCCAAGGTCTTAAGAACTATAACAGCAAATGAAAATCTGTCTTGTATACATATAATTTACTTCGGATTTACTGAAAACTAATATGAGCAAACTTGTGACACCTGCTGAAAAAAAGAGAATTGCAGTCTTAAAGACAAAACAACAATGAAAGAAAGATAAGAATTACTGTATAACATTATTGTACAGTACAATACTGTACTAAATGTTTTCATATTGTGTTTTAATTAAAATTATTGTTTAAAATAAAACACTATGGGCAAAGTATCTAAACTACTGTGTGACTATATATGGTAATGTCTGGTCATTTCATCCATTTAGGTCAACACCAGTGATTTAGACTGAAATTAAACCGGAACACTTTGTCATCTTTTTTCTTAATTTTAAATATAACGACCATGCAACATGAGAAAATATTAATACTATAAGTAAAAATACCTTCTTACAATTTAGAAATGATTAAAAACGTATTGGATTTTCTTTAGTTTCTTTATTAGTATATAACTATCTCATTTTAGGTATGCAAGTATGCAACACAATACTTCTATTATAACCCTTGAAACCTATATAATATAACAATAACCCCATACTGTTATAGCCAGGTGCATTATTTATATAAATATATATATAAAATAACCATGGGTGCAACAGAAAAAAAATCACTATCCAGGCACTTTATCTGTCTTTCTCACCAGCACAGGAAAAATTTACTTATCTATATTAATATTTTTGAAATGTCACTATATCAGTTGTCCAAAAGGCACACAAACAAAAAGGCAGGCATTAATGTACACATATAAATCCCATAAAACCATGCAAGGGTACATAATGCCACTAGAATCTTACAGCAAGGGGAGATGCTGTGTTTCTCTCTGTCTGTGGGACCTGAGAAACCTACTACCTTTGGTTAATGCAAGCATATAACTCTGTTCCAGCTGGCAGGAGGACACAGAGTGTGAGAGAGAGCAAGAGAGAAAGGCAGTGAATACATTTTTGCAGAATACATTCCGCCATGGGTATGATTTAAACTTCTTGATTTCTCTGCCAGTAGGATTCACTTCATTTTGCCAAACTTGTTCTTTTTTTTATTCTTGCCAAATGAAGCAGTTTTAATTAAAGTTCTACTTAATGTGGGTTTTCCTCTCCTGCTCTCAGACTGTGTTAGTGATGTAAATACACTATATGCATCTATTGGAGTTGCAGATAGAAGACTGTGCCAGCTGCCTAGTGAGAAGCTTAATTTTGCAGCCCTCCCAAACACCGTCGACAGCGTGGAGACAAACTCTCTCACTGATATGCAGGTGCATAATGTCTTGTCAAAAAAGCGAGAAGGCGTGAGCCAAAACTCACTCTTATTTTGTCTTTTGCTATAACCCCCCATCCCCACCCCCACCCCCCACCCCCATATAGCTGTTTCCTTCTTGGCAAACCCTGTGCAGGCTTCTTAAATATAATTCATCCAGTTTAAAGTGGCAGCAGTGCTAATGGGAGAGGCGAGAGATGTTTGAGTCCCCCCTCCCTTATCTCTAGCAGACAGTTGTCAGGAATCACTGGAGAGGCCTGGGCGAGTGTGTGTGCGGCTCAGGCACCGAGGCCTGGGGATACAGATCAAAGGGAGCGCGAGTGAACGCCGCTCTGCCTCTGATCCCCCAGAGCTGAAACCTAGCCTAGGCGCTCTCCCTTCCCAACATCAAATACTAGCCAGAGTTCCTTCATTCCAAAACACAAATCTTCCAACTGCTAAATTACATTGTCACCACCACTCCATTTCCTCTCTTTCACTTCTATTGCAAGGCTATGGTTATGATTGTTATTATTTTTGCT